>CABHPQ010168332.1:0-27500 GCA_902168405.1 Peromyscus aztecus | reverse complement strand
CTTGCACTGCGGCACCTGAGGCTTGGGCTTAGGTTGGGGCTTTGGTCTGCCCCCTGCTGGGGGAGGACGGCTGGTTGTTTGCCTTCGGACTCTGTGGAGAGAGCAGGACCATGTGAGACCGGGACACCCCAAGGAAGCAGCAGGTTTTTTTGGTGGCCAGGACTACACTGTCTAGTTCAAGCACCTTGACCTGCTGGGCCATCTTGCCAGCCTTTATACCATGTTGCCTCAATCCACCGTTCACAGTGTTTCTGAGGTGCATAATTTCAACTCGTTCCTATGAGTGAGCTCTTTTTTTTTTTTTTTTTTTTTTTTTTGAGACAGGATCTCATGTATCCCAGGCTATCCTCAAACTCACTATGTAGGTAGCCAAGGATGGCCTTGAACTTCTGATCTTCCTGCTTCCACATCCCAAGGTCTGGGGTTATAGACAAGCACCATCACATCTTCATGGCCTCATACATGCTAGGCAAGCATTCTACTAACTGAGCTACATTCCCAGACCTAGGAGTGAGCGCTTTAAACTTGCATCTGGAACAGTTATTACATATGTTTATGAAGAGCACTTTTTAAAAAGGAAGAGAAAGTTAGAACACATTTCCCCCACTTTACTTAAGAGTCAACCTAAAGCATAGCCTACAAAGGGAACTTAGATTACCCGCTCTTCTACGAGGGTCTTGGGGGTGAGGGAGCAGTGGGGAAGACTCCACGGGAAAAGGGCACTTGCCTCCAAGCCTGACAACCTGAGTTCGATTCCCAAGCCCTACATGGTGAAGGAAAGGACTGACTCTCAAAAATTGTCCCCTGACCTCCACACATACACCACAACATGCGCACACCTACATCATACACTAATATATAAATTTGATTAGAAATAGAAGGGTCTGAGGTAAGGATCAGCATGGAAAGGGCTGTCTCAGAGGCCTAGCCACATCTACTAATACCTATAGGAACGGAAGTAAAGGGGACAGCCCTATAGAAAGACTCATCACTCCATTTTGAGCCATGCCTTCAAGAGGCCCCAGCCTTGGACTTGCTGAGCTCCTGTGATGACGGACACATGTGCACTAGGTGTGATGAACTAGCTGCATCAGGTGGGAGGTGGATGGGGTGAGCCCTGGACGCCAGGTGGGGGTGAGGTCCCTGAGCCTTGTCTCTGTCCCCAGGCCTATGGGAAGCAGCAAACCCCAGCTCTTCATCTCAGGCCATCACACCAAGCACTTTTGTCTGATGAGACTAACTCATGGATCATTACAATGACATCATTTCATACCTACCGTCCATGGGACATCACCCTTCTCTGGGAAGTGCTTGCTACTGGCCAGCAAGCAAGCTTTTGATTAAATATACATACACCGGGCATGTGTCTGTGTCAGCATTTGGTTAGGAAGACCCTTTAGCCAGGGCTAATCATCTGATTTCCCAGCAACAAGACATGGGAGGGGGTGGGGTGGACATGTAACACCCCAGGAAGGAGATGGAAGCCTGCAGTCTGGAAGTTCACAGGGCATGGTGGGGAGCTTATGTGCACAGATGCCCACATACACCTGGGTTCATAAACCCCACCCCCAAATACTTGTACAAGGAAATTCAGTCTCCTACATCCAAAGGAGGGCAGGCTATTGTCCTTAGGGCAGAGTGATGAAGTCCGGTAGGGGCGGGGAGGGTGTCCAAGGATATTGGGGTGTAGCACATACCCCTCTGTGGAAGGGCCCCGAGGGAGGGAGGGAGGGAGGGAGGGAGGGGGAAGACAAGACAATGGATCTACATGGGCAGCTGGGCCAGAGTGGAAGCAGGAGAATTGCTCCAACATCTGCCTCCATGGAGCCACTTCATAGTCTTTTTGTTGTTGTTGCTCCTAATGGCGACATAGAGTTTTGAGATGGGGTCTGCATTTGAACTCAGTGCGCAGCTAAGGAACAAGGAAGTCTATGCTGACGAAGAGTCCACTGTCTCTAGGGTTTGGCGGACTGGGGACCTGAAGGCAGCACAGAGCACAGCCAGTCACAACAGCCTGAACCCAGGCTAGCTTAGCAAAGGCCCCAACAGCCTTGGAAACCCAGCCTCTCTCTTTTGTGCCACTAGGGGGCAATGCTGTGTAATAAACACGGAGAACTAATGGCTTTCAACACACTGCCAAAAATTGATTAATGAGGTCTTTTAGGTAGCAGGAGCTGGCCACTCCCAGCCAGGGTGACTGCCAACTCAGCGCAGAAGGGCCCCTGAGCAGAGCTGGCTCAGAGCTGATGGCTCAAACTTCCAGGAATTGTGTCAACTACTCGTGAAACACAGTCATTAACAATTAAATCTTACAAACTTAACAATTAAATTAGCAAAGGAAATAAATATGCAAGCTTCATCCTTTCAGAGCCATTTTTCCTGTCTCTGGCCTGGAGGTTATGAAAGTCTGTCACTGATGTGAAGACACTGTAACTCGGTGTGATTAACAATCCACGCCCCCTTCGGTGTAGCCACGCCCCTTCGGTGTAGCCGCGCCCCCTTCGGTGTAGCCACGCTCACGGCCTGACATATGGCCATGGTGGTACATGTATTTACTACGTCTTAGTTTCCTACTGCTGCCATAACACACTGACCAAAGCAACCTGGAGATTCTTGGCTACATGTCCTGGTTACAGTTCATCACAATGGGAAGTCAGGGCAGAACTCAAGACAGGGACTGAGCAAAGACCATGGAAGAATACTGCTTACTAGGGTGCTTATTTGCTTTCTTATACAACCCAGGACCTAGGGTCAGCACTGCCCACATCAATCGTTAAACAAGAAGATGTGCCATAGACTTGCCCGCAGGTAAATCTGAGGGAGGCAATTCCTCAGTTGAGGTCCGTGTTCCCAGATAACCCTCGCTTGGGTCGAGTTGACAAAAACAGCCACACGCCCCAGGAAGCGGCAACTGTTGCAATCCAGGCACTTTTGTCCGGTTCCGTTGCTCACCCACATGCCCCTGCTGGGAGACCCTTCCGATAATCACCCGGATTCATCCTGATCGGAAATGTTTTCCTGAAGCTGGAGAGACAGCTCAGCGGTTAAGAGCACTTGCTGTCCCTGCAGAGAACCCTGCTTTGGTTCCCAGCACCCACATGCTGACTCACAACTGTCTGTGACTCTAGTTCCTGGGGATCTGACACCCTCTTCTGGCTTTTGAGGGTGCACAGGCACACATCCAGGCAAAACACCCCTCCGCATAAACTAAGATAAAAGTTCAAATGCTTCCCTGAGCTAGGCTTGGCGGCACACACCTGCAATTCCAGCACCCAGGAGGCTGAGGCAGGAAGATCTCCATGAGTTCAAGGCCAGACTGAGACAGATCAGGTCTCAGAACTCAAGTAAACACAAAGAGCAGGCTTTCTCTCCACGTGTTCTGAACGGGCTGTACCAGGTTTAGGTGATTTTGGTCCGTCTGCTCTTCTGTGCTGTTTGTATTTCTAATGATCCTGTCTCCCCCAGGACTGAAAGCCGTGTTATAAAGCCAGATCATCCACCGGGAGAATGGGGAGAGCAGTGAGAATCCTAGTTTAACAATTAAGTGTCTATCCCTGCCGATATTTCAATAGTCACTGTGCTTTATCCATGGGCCTGTCTGTATCTGTGCAGACATGCTAGTACACAGCTATGAAACTACACACTGCCAAACAAATCTAATATCTGATTATGTGTAATTTTCTTAATTAAAAAAATTACATGATTTACTCTTTTGTGTGTGTGTGTGTGTGTGTGTGTGTGTGTGTGTGTGCGCGCGCGCGCGCGCGCGCGCGCTGAGGGGATGCATACCATAGCATTTGTAGAGGTCAGAGGGCAGTTTGCTGGAGTTGATTTTCTTCTTCCACCAAGGAGATCCAGGGGACTGAACTCGGGTCAACAGGCTTGGTAGCAAGCACGTTTACCTGCTGAGCCATTTTGCTGCTGCTATACTTAATTTTAAAATTCTTTAATTTTATGTTTATGGGTGTTTTGTCTGCATGTATGTCTGTGTACCATGTGTGTGCCTAGTGCCCTTGAAGGCCAAGAGGGCATTGGATACTCTGGAAATGGAGTTACAGACAGTTGTGAGCTGCCGGGTGAGTGCTGGGAACTGAACTCAGGTCCTCAGGAAGAGCAGCAAGTGCTCTTAATAGCTAAGCCACCTCACTGGTCCCGTATGTGATTTTTTTTTTTTTTTGTACAGTGAAATCTAGCTTTCCTGTTATGACCTGATGGACACCTCAGTTCAGGAAACTTACATACATCACTTCATGGTATCTTTTGTCTTTTAACACAATGAATGTATGAAGAATCCGCTCAACTTCTCTTTCTTTTGAGCAGGGCATTATACTCAAGTATAACCACACCAGAACCCAGAATACAATTTATTTTTCCTGAGGAAACATGCACAGCACATCTGAGTTGCATGCTGAGAAATTATCCTGCAAGGTGAATCCTACATCAGTGGTCGGGGAAGACCACCGTGCAGGCACTGAGATCAACGCCAGCTGACATTCAGGGCCTCGCAGGGTAAGTACTGGGGGAGTCTCCTGAGATACGAAAAACTAACCAGCACCAATCACCTCCAAACTGAGGACTAGTTGACGCCCCTGCCCTGGTCCACAGGATGTGGGTGTGATGCTGATCAGTGATGAGGCTGTTCTGTGAGGGACATGGCGCACAGAGCGAGAAGGAATTTGTGACTCAAAGTTGTCCAGATAGAGTGCAGTGTCCAGTGATAGCTACAGCAGTGTGGCCTGCCTCGGCTCTGGACCATACACTGTCCAGCCAGTCCACAGTGTACTAGGGAGTGTCCCCTTCTAGCTCCCTAGGAACAAATGCAAAAGAATGTGGTAGAGAATTTGCTTAGAATGTGTGAGATTCTGGGCTTGAGTCCTAGAACCACACAAAAACAGCTCCCTGACCTGAAACTCAAGTTGCATCGTGCTTTGTTATATATTTAGTCCTTCTAGAATCTTTAAGAAAAATCCAGAAAGGTGGGCTTCTCATTTATTATCCATTTTTTTTTTTTTTTTGGTTTTTGTTTTTGTTTTACGAGACAGGGTTTTTCTGTGTAGCTTTGCGCCTTTCCTGGAACTCACTCTGTAGACCAGGCTGGCCTTGAACTCACAGAGACCTGCCTGGCTCTGCCTCCCGAGTGCTGGGATTAAAGGCGTGTGCCACCACCGCCCAGCTTATTATCCATTTTTAAAAGTTTAATTAATCAATTAATTTGCTAGGGTTTGTGTAAAGCTTGTCAGGGCTCGTGTGTGGAGGTCAGAGGACACATTTTGGGGCGAGGGGTCTGTTCTCTCCTACCATGTGGGTCCTAGGGATCAAACACAGGTCATCAGGCTTGGTAACAATACCCTTACCTTCTGAATCATCTCTCCAGTTCTCAATTTTTGGCATCTTATTCTCCCCATTATACATATGAAAACACCAAGGCACACAGGTTAAATGATAAGCATGAGCTGCCCGATGAGCATGACTCAGTAGATGTCTGGTGAGGCGAAAGCAAAAGGAACCACCATATGAACCAGACTCATGCCCAGCCCTTCCAACTGTGCTTCACTGCTTCCTGTGAACTTTCTGAGAACTTCCCATCATTCCCAAGGTGGGTGTTCCAGGGAGAGCTGGGGACTAAGCTTTTGAATATCATAGCTTTTGTTCTGCAGATGTGAAATTTGGGTCTTGAGTTTCCAAGAAGGAAAAGAATCAAGTCTTATTGTATTGGCTTTAAACATTACATTCCGCTCCAAATGCTGAAACCATAGACATTACTGGAAGTATGAGTGTGGGTGCCAGGAATTCCTAAGACCTGGCGTTGGCTTGGGCCAGGTTCCGGCTGCTCCTGTAGACTGTAGGTTGAGAATATTGCTATTGGACGCTTGCTGGAAACTTGAAGCCTTTTGAAAATATGACTCCCTTAGGAGAGTCCTGCCTGATAGGGAGACACCTAGGCAGCACTTCCGGCTTCCTAGCTACTCCTCCTTTGCTGCCTGGTGGGAAGTCCTGCCACCCAGCACCTGCCCTATTATTCTGGTTCCCTGACTTCTAGTTGGCTTAACCTCTGGAGCGTCTTTGGAAGCTCTCGAAGCCATTCTCTCATGAAACAGAACACTGGATTAAAAATGGCAACAGACGTTTCCAGGCTTGGCTTCAATTCTTCCACAATGGACTGTAGGTCAATCACATTACAGTGACCAGAGGAAAAGCTGTCCAGCACACTTGATGTCCGGATGGAGAGTCTGTATGGATCAGTATGAAGGTGGGGAGCGGCTGCTTCTGTGATTGTTACAGAGTCTGCCTTCTTCCCTTGAGAATCAGGACAAGTCTTCTGAGACAAGTCTCTTACTATGTAGCCCAGGCTAGCCTGGAACTCACAGAGATCACCTGCCTCTACCTTCTGAGTGCTGGGACTAAAGGTGTGTGTCACCCTGACAGGAAAAAAAAGTCAGGGCAGATCTTCACCCCGAAAGCATCACTAAACCTTAGTGTTATTTGGAGAATGATGATGTGATGACGCCAGTGGTGGCAATCATGTGCAGGAAAGCCACAAAACCAAGGTGGTGGCAATCATGTGCAGGAAAGCCACAAAACCAAGGTAGAGATGCTTGAGGGGCTGAGGATGTAGCTCAGTGGGAAAGCACTTACTTAGCATGTGTAGAGCCCTGGGATCCACTCCCAACATTACAGAAAAAGAAAGAAGAAAAAGAGGAAGAGAGGGAGGGGAGGACACAGTCAGACAGACAGATAGACGACAGACAATAGACTTTGTTGGAATGATAATTTAGTGAACTTAAAGAAGTTTTTTGTTGTTGTTGTTGTTGTTTTTTGAGACAGGGTTTCTCTGTGTAGTTTTGGTGCCTGTCCTGGATCTCGCTCTGTAGACCAGGCTGGCCTCGAACTCACAGAGATCCGCCTGGCTCTGCCTCCCGAGTGCTGGGATTAAAGGCGTGCGCCACCACCACCCGGCGATTTAGTGAACTTCTTGCTCTCTCCCAAACCAACTGACTAAATGGAAAGTAACTGATACCCTGACAAACCTGAGGTGCCAACAATACCATTTGGTATCAGCCATGGTAGGTACAAGACCCCAAAGAGATGAAGGCTGTACAGAATGCGTCTGTGAAGAAACGGAACGCTGAGGGGGGGGGGAGGGAACGGGAGGATTAGCACAGGGCTTGGAGAATCGGGAGGAGGCTGCCGTGGTCCGGTTCTAGGCTGGTAAATTCAAGGTGAACCTTTGGCACTTTGATCTCAATAGGAATCCTCACGTTTAGGGAGAAAGTCCAAGTTTGGGGTTCCCTTTGAGCCTCCAACACAGTTTGTCTTTTGGCAAAGAGAAACTGTTAAATTTAGGTAGCGATGAGTCTCCTGAAATGCCACAGCCAAGTTCTCTGCCACATTAGATACAGAGTTTTCAAGTTTGTGTTGTAGAAAACAAATGTTAGGTTCCTACTTCCTATCCCCTTGTTTGTTTTTTAGAAAAATATTTATTTTTATTTTATGTGCATGTGTGTTTTATGTGTGTACACCACCTGAGCGCAGTGCGCCAGAAGCCAAGAGAGGTGTCTAATCACCCTAGAAGAGTTAAGGGAGTTGGGCGTGCTGAGAACTGAACACAGGTCAGCAGCCAGTGTCCTTAACCATGGAGCCATCGCTCCCCAGTATCATCCCCCTCCTCAACCTCCTTGTGTTTGTCTTGCTTCTTTAGAGACATGGTCTCAGTCTTCAGCTGAAGTTGGTCTGGAACTCAAACTATAGTAATCCTTTTGCCCCAGCCTCCTAAGTGCTGGAATTAAAGGCAGGAGCCACCGTGCTCAGCTAAGTGTCTGCTTTTTAGGGACTGTCTACGAAGCATGTCTAGGAGTGTAATGAGAAGACTGGCTAGAATTCTTGTAGCTCCTGGACTTAGTGCGCTAATGTCAGAGTATACACGCGGCAGACAGGAAAATCGCATTGCCTGTTGGACAGTTGTGACGCTTTCCTTGCTCCCAGCCTCCCAGCTAGTCTCCCAGACCGCAGCATGCGCACACGGCATCAGGGCCTGAAGGCAGGGAAGGACGTGGTAAGACTTGGACAGGGCTGGAAGGGAGCAGCCTTGGTGAAGACCCAGCATTCCTACATTGCCTACTTTTGGCTGACAGATGCTCCCAGCTGGCCCATATGCGAGTCTGTAACTTGCAAGGCAGGCTGAAAAGATGGTGTTGCTTGCCAACACCAAAGCAAATGGGAAGCCAGCAGACAGAGCGAGGAGACTTGGAGGGAGGCTGCTTATAATCCCTTGCCTGCTTTGGAACACAAAACAGGGCCCAGGAGCCATCTGGGGACTGTTGTAGTGACGCTCAGGCATGTGAACAGCATCTGGGTCAAGTGAAAAGTCCACTGTCTTCCCAACCCACAATTCCCTGAACCCTATCAACTGGACCCCAGCGCCCTTTAGATTTCTGTGCACCACGTGGTCCTTCCTCGGATGAGTGGCATCAGCACTGTCTGGGAACTTGGTAGAAACGTAACTAGGAAGATGGCTCAGTGGGTACTTGTTTTGCTACATGCGCATGAGGATCAGAAGCCACCCCACAAGCTGGATGTGGCAGTGTGTGTCCGAAATCCCCGCACTGGGGAGGTGGAGAGAGGAGGATTAGAGCAAGAGTCCATAGCTCAAATAATAAGGTGGTAAGAAAGTAGATGACACCTGAAATCCACACATGTGCTACACACACACACACACACACACACGTGCACTGTCACAGTCAAATTTTAAGAGAAGGAGTGGGAGGCAAGCCCTTCAGGCCATGCTGGTGAACAGCAGGGTTCAAGAACCATAGCTGGAAGCTGAACCAGTCGACTCCACCGGGTCATGAGAACAGTGGGACACAGCTATTTACATAAGAGAAGGGAGCATGCGCCCTACTAATGGCCACCACTGCGATAAAGATTATCGTGCCTCCTGTCTGTGGCCCAAATGACAGGATAAATTAACACTTGATAGGGAGCCCTTGGGAGGCAGAGGCAGGTGGATCTCTGAGTTCCAGGCCAGTCTGGTCTTCAAACTGAGCTGCAGGATAGCCAGGGCTACACAGAGAAACTCTGTTTCAAAAAAACAAAACCAAAAAAGCCAACTTGACACAACTTAGAGTATCTGAGAAGAGGGAACCTCAGCTGATGAACTGAATTGATCAAATTAGCCTGTGGTCATTTGTGTGAGAAACAGTCTTGATCAATAGTTAACGTGGCCAGGCGGTGGTGGCAAAGAAGATTCTCAGATGGGAGCAGAGCTACCAAGAAGACCCAGAGAAGCTGAGAGGCAAAGACGGGGAGAGCAGCCCAGCTGCCTGGAAGCAGCAGAAACCAGCTGAGCTGCCTGGAAGAGGGTGAGACCAGAGTCACTTGGAAAGGACAGTCCCCAAAGTGTTGAGCTGCCTGAGGTTGTGCAGTGTGCTCCAGGGTTCTGAGCTGTCACCCATGCTGGGGTGGGTCTTGGCGATGCAGCGGCCTTTGAGTCATGTCTGCTCCTGTAAGAAGCCCTCACCCACATTCCTGTAAGAAATCCCCAAAAAATTCCTGGCTTCACACCAAGTTGGACCTGGGTGGTGTGCATACTTGGGTCTGTCATGGGTTCCCTATCTCGGGGTGAGGAGACACGTGTGTTACATCTCCCCAGGAAATGTTTTGTCATACAACAGTTATAAGTTGACACGTGTGTATTGGAACAGAACCCAGGCCCTCTGCAAAAACAGTAAGTGTTCTTAACTGCTAAGCCACTTCTTCCCAGACCCTGGTATCCTATTCTAAATGTCGCTGAAACCATGAATTGTTTAATTATGCAACTGCAACAACAAATGACCGTCATCCCTCAACTACACCAGAGGAAAACAGAAAGATCACTCATTAGCAGAGTCTTCTGGCTGAGAGCACGTGACTGTTGATATTTCCAAGGTAAGCTCCTTCCCAGGGGATGAAATGGGCTATGTTGCTATTAACTTGGCCCCACAGCCATGGGTCCTTGATTTCAGCACTGGAGTAGAAAAGTGAACTTTGGAAACCAGCACTGGTGCTCACAGAGCCCCTGAATCCTCTGCATGATTGGTGGAGCAGAGTTCACTGGCTGTACCACAAGACATGGGAAATCTTACCCAGCAGCACCCTGGTCCGGGACCTTGAGGAAATCCAGGCTCTCTGGGGTCTGTGACAATCGGTCTGAGCCTGTGGACTGTTGCCGTGGCAAGGGTGGGCGGGCCATAGAGGTGTACAGGCTTTTCTGATTGGACCTCTGGTTTCCAGGAGCGTGAGGAGGAGGCACAAACTGGTTTCTGATGACTCCATTTTGATGGCATCCTAGATAGGAAAGAGAAGAAACAATGTCAATTTCTGATGCTTTGCCAAAAGGTCCTTCATACTTATTTCATTAACTAGCTGGAGGCAAGTGATTTAGCTACTCTGGTCCTCAGTTTCCCCTTCTGAAAATATTACTACCAGTAATATATTGTAAAACTGTTAATACACTATTTTCCTCCCAACTTTACTGAGGTATAACTGATAAATCAGATTGTATTTGGGGACTATAACATGATAGCACCAATGTCACCTGCCTAGGAAGTGCCTCAGTTTCTAGACATCTGGGTTCAAGCCCCCAGTCAGAGCAAGATGAGTTTGCAGGCAGCTGGCAAGCCATTTTTGGGCCCACAAGGTCATGACTCAGGAGGGCAGCATACGGTGGGTTAAACAGTTGTACATTCATTTCCCACGAGTCAGTCTTAGGTATCGCTGGCTGAAGACTGCTGTGTGCAGTGTGGAAAACCCTGCACGTAGGTGAGGGAAATGCAGCCATCTAGGCAGATCAGGCCGATGAAGAAAGTTCTGTGTACCCAACAGTGATTTCTAGTTAAGATCTCAAAAGTTGCATTAGCCAGTAGGTCATGGATGGATGGTGGGGTGGGCTGTCGATCACGGGGGCATGACTCCCTGCCGTGTAAGAAGCAGCCCTAGCTCTCTTCCTGCTGACACAGCAGGCGGATGGAGAACGAGGCCCACTTCAGTAGGGCATGCCAGAAAACTGCAGGATTCTGTAGTAGCAACCGAGTGGCCGGGGCCTGGGGACTCAGTTCTGGCTCTGAAAACCTGTTGGTCTTGAGCAAGGACTGTGATCTTTGAGAAGGTCAGCTTCTCCATTAAAGGGCAAGGAGACTGGTCCAGCGTTTACCTGCTTTCTTCCAGCTCTGATATTCATTTCTCTGTTATTGTGGCACCCTTCTAAAGGTACAAGAGAGCTTTCCCCTCCCCAGAAACAATGGCAGTGTTCTAGGGCAGAGCATTTAGAAGTATGGCTTTTCATCTAGCCAGCTCTCTTGCCATTTCCTCCCACTGGCTCCAGGCTGGATGGAAACTAGCCGCTGGAGACAAATAAGACTTTCTCCTCATCTGACCTAGTGAATAAGAATTTGAAGGGCTCTCCACAGCATCTGGGCTTGGGAGGGCACTGAGGCCCCACTTGCTGCCAAGAGTGCTAAAGAGAGGAAAGGAGTGTGGCAGAGTGGGCTGTTTCCCAGGGCACAGAAAAAGCAGGGGAGTGTCCCCACGTCACCAGAGACTCATTTGTCCACACTGAGTTCAGAAACTGAGAATAAGCACTCAGCAGATACACTTTATGCCTGCTGAAATTAATAATAAAATTTGGCTTGTATTATATGTGCTTTTCAGAGTTCATTACTGTTCTACGAATTCATCTTTATTACATTTTACAAAAGTATGGTGTGTGATAAGCTGGGAAACTTTTTTTTTTTTTTTTCTTCAAGACAGGGTTTCTCTATATAGTTTTGGTGCCTATCCTGGATCTTGCTCTATAGATCAGGCTGGCCTTGAACTCACAGAGATCCACCTGGCTCTGCCTCCCGAGTTCTGGGATTAAAGGTGTGCACCACCGCTGCCCAAAGGAACTGAGGGGCTGAGGAGATAGCTAGCTGCCTTGCAAGCCTGAGGATGTGAGCTCAATCCCAGGCACCCACACTAAAAGCCAGGGGTGGTGGCTCACGTTTGTAATCCCAGCACTGGGGAGATGGAGACAGGAGGAGCCCTGTGGATGGACACATTGGATAGGCACCCAGTCCAGCCTAATTGGTAAACCTCAGGTCCTAGGAAGAGACTCTGTATGGCCAGCTGGTGGTGGCGCACGCCTTTAATCCCAGCACTTAGGAGGCAGAGGCAGGCCTCTGTGAGTTTGAGGTCAGCCTGGTCTGCAGAGTGAGTTCCAGGACAGCCTGGGCTATTTAGAGAGACCCTGTCTCCAAAACAAAACAAAACAAAAACTAAGATGCATAGTTCCCAAGAATCAACACCTGAAGTTGTCCTCTGGCCTCTACATGTGTGTGTAAAACATGTATGTGCACCCCTTCTCCATTTTCACCTGCAGACATACCACCAACAAGCACATGGACCTACACACACATCCATGCCTCCCCCCAACACCCACCTCCAATAAATAAACAAACCTGAGAAATGTAAAGTTCCGGGCATCACTTTTGTAGATCTTTTGAGAAGTGTTGCTTTAATGGACTTGGGCTAATTCCTCATTTGACTGATGGGGAAGCTGTCATTTAGAGGTTGAGGCTATGTTCGAGGTCACTGTGGGCTGATTCGGTTGGAGGATACTCCGGCCAGAGCTGAGGTAAAGGAGCATCCAGATAGTCCTGGCAGAAGGCCAGCACTAAACAGTCACACAGTTTATGAAAACCCTGCTTCTCGTGGGTCCCTCTGAGCTTGGATGCTCCTTAACCGTTAAAGAAGAAAGAGGAAAGAAATCTGGGCTGAGATGGGGCAGAGACTCCAAAAGAGAGGAGAGCTCATTTCTTACTGCTGGGCAGTGTTCATGCTTAGAGTACAAGTGTGGGATCCTAGAATAGGAGATTAAAGAATTGCTTGGAGTTTCTTATCGTGGGCACGGGGGCAAATAGGATCCTCTTATCTGCTATGACTTGGCTCGAATATGGCTCCCAAATGACCTGTTCAGACCTACCCTAAAATGACTAATATCCTACTCTGGGGACAGTTTCTTATGGTCTGAACTTTGTGAGTTCATGGAGACTTGTTTTTATTTAAATGCTGAAAAGTATGGGGACTGGGGAGGTGGCTCAGTTGGTAGTGTTTGCCTAGCATGCACAAAGCCCTGGATTCAAGCCTCAGTATCACATGAACTGGATATTTCTTGCTGTCCACACCAGTAACCCCAGCACTGCAGAGGCGGAGTCAGGAGGAAGGTCAAAAACTCAAGGCCATGCTCATCGATGCAGCAAATCCAAGGACAGTTTAGTTATAAAACTCTCTTTAAAAACAAAAAGCTGGGTGTGGTAGTTCACATCTTTAATCCCAGCGATCCAAGACAGAAGCAGATGGATCTCTGGGAGTTGGAGGCCAGCCTGGTCTACTTATTGAGTTCCAGGACAGTCAGAGCTACATAGTGAGACCCTGTTTTTATTTTTTATTTTTTGAAACAGCATTTCTCTACATAGCATAGCCCTGGCTGTCCTACAACTCACTCTGTAGACCAGGCTGCCTTCCAATTCACAGAGATCCATCTGCCTCTGCCTCCCAAGTGCTGGGATTAAATGGGTGTTCCACCATGCCCAGAAGACCCTGTCTTAAAAAACAAAAACAAAACAACAAGCTGAAAACTATGAAAAAACGAGGGCCAAAAAGGCTTTTGTAACATTTTTTAATTCTCCCAGATATTATTTCACTTTAGGGATGTCTCCTGGATTTCATTTCACTAAGAATAGATGTTTTTCTATTAATTCACCAGGCCATTAACTAGTTATGAACCACTGCTGTGGTATGTGACTGGAGCCTGGCACTGGTGGATTGATACCCAGAAAAATCCTGGGCCCATCAAGGCAACATCTGGCATTGTAAAACCAGCAGCATTCTGCTTGTGGTGAACGGGAACTCATTTATCTCTCTCTGCCCTAGGAAGTGACAGAGCTGGGTAATGAAACCCAGATTGTTCCCTGTGCAGTAATGTGGGCTCACTGACTTTGTTTCCTAAATTTTAGGGTCATGTGTATGGCTGCCTTGCATTTACTAGCTGACGGGTTTCTTCCCAGACACTCTCTCTTTATTTCCTTATTTTGTGGGTATGTGTGTGTACACATGTATATATGTGCATGTGGAGGTCAGAGGTCAACCTCATGTATTGTTCTTCAGAAGTCATCCATCTTATTTCCTGAGACAGAGTCTCTCGCTTGTGCCTAAGTCTCACTGATTAGGTAAGGCAGCAAACAAGAATTTTCCTGTCTCTATCTCCCCAGCACTGGGATTCCAAGTCACGCCACAGTGCCCAGCTTTTTACGTGAGTGCTGGAGCTTGAAACGCAAGTCAGACTGAAACATTTCTCTAGCTCTCCAAACATCCTTTGGAAGTTGCAGGTCCAGACTCAGCGGTACCTCTCCACGGCGCGTGCGCGACTTACCTGGGGGAGCAGGGGCGGCTCTCATTGGGTAATGGGCGTTCTTAGTTCCACCAGAATACCCTCTGCTTTGGATGGTGTTCCTTCTGGTAGGGCCTGAAATAAACAAGCAACCAGGAATCCAACTCAAGTAACCAGGCTTGGTGGAAGGTGCGTTTACCCACTGAGCCATCTCATTAGCCCCCAATTCAGGTTCTTTATATCAGCCCAAACAGATTGCTTTACATACAACTAGGACATGAGTGCCAAGTATAGTGTGCACAAAACACAAACATTTGGCACGCTTCGGCCTGCCCATTCTCCTTATCACTGCTTTGGTTTGCAGTGCCCCACCTCGTGAGAACCCCACCACAGACAGCAGCAGAAACACAGACGCTTCTGCACCCGAATCTGCACAGAAGAGCCAGGTGCACGGTACCAGTAGAGGCAGGGCCCCGGGGGACACTTACGAGAGTTCTTGGGCAGCCCAGGTCCGATGCTGACCTGCAGCACTTTGTTGCTGGGCTTGAGGATGGCCAGGTCGCCAAAGCCTTGGTGGAACTGCACTTGCCGGGAGCCCCCTGCACTCCAGGGACCCCAGTTCTCCTTTTTTAACTTCAGTTCAAGGCTGTGACAAGCACATGGATTGAAATTATGAGCCAGAAGAAGCTAACGAGAAAACGGTACTCATGAACCAGTTGCGATCACCACAGGGATGGGCAAGCCCAAACCATCCAACGGGGGATGGTACAGCTCAGTGCGGCACAGCTGCTAGGTGATTGCCACACCAGACCCACAGGCATCTGGAGTTCAACATCTGTGAGAACCCTGTTGGTGAGTGGTTTTCCTCATTTACGTCACAGGGTTACTCTCCGGTGGTCAAGGGTGACTGCCTAGGGGACAGGGACAACTTTCCCTCTGTTGTGACATTGGGCTTCCAGTTGTGTTTGCTGTGTGGAGGGCTGAGATGTCAGATACAAGAGGGCAGAATATTCTATACCACAGACTGTGGCTACTGTTCAGTTATATTCTGTTATTCCATCACCGTCACTCACCCAGGTAGGAAGGAAAAACACCAAAATCCAAATGGGAGGGAGGGTGTGATGGTTAGTTTTAATTATCAACTTGACACATTCTGGAATCACCCGAGAGAGAGAGTCTCAATAAGGGACTGTCTAGATCAGGCTGACCTGTGGGCAAGTAGGGGATTATTTTGTTTAATGGTAATTGATGTGGGAAGATCCACTATGGGCAGCACCATCCCCTATGCAGGGGATCCTGGACTGTATATGTATAGAAAGTACTGAGTAAGTATGCACATATTAATTTCTCTCTGCTCTTGACTACGGATATGATATGATACAACTACCTGCTTCAAGTTCCTGCTTTGATGGACTGGAACTCGAACTTCAGAAGGCAAAAGAAACACTATGTCTATACACCTGTGTGATACACTGCATAGTCTGCTCTTTTAACTTAGGAAATAATAATGATTCCATTGTCAGCTTCCTTCATCTGGGCATTACAGTCTCATGGTTGCCTCATTTTTATGGATAAAGAGATGGACCCTATTGCTACTCTATAGGTGGGGAATTTAAGAAAAGCTAAACAACTCTCAGCAAAAATGAGATCAGAAGCTCAACAATATATGGTGTCTCACCCATTAGAGCATTTCAGCAAAGCATGTGAAGGTGAGCTAAGACATAAGGCATTATTACCCACACCCCACATCCCAGATTCCCCACCCACGATTTGGGGAGTCAGAACATCTATTCCAGTTCCTTTTTCCTGCTTCCAGCCTGACATGCTGTTCACTCTGCTAATCCTGCCTTCCTAGTCTTACTTGAGTGATCTTTGTGTAAATGATAAAAAATATCCTTTGATGATTTGATTATTTCACAGAAACATAAATGTGACCCCAGCAAAGCTCTGGGCTGTCGTCAGCACGCCTCCCTGTTCCTGGAGATACTGAGATGCCCAGAGTGGGGCTAGCTGAAGGGATGGAACCACACAGCCCACCCTGCAGGCCTCCCCACCTCTCAGGCTGGACTCCAGATCCCAACTCACGTATTGCTGAATTTCAGAGGTAGTTGCTTCTGGGTTTTTTCCTCGTATCGCTTTGCCAAGAGGCTCAAGAACTCCGTTTTGAAGACAGATTCAAGCAAACTGTCATACTCTTGCTCGTGGAGAATGAAGATATCATCCTGCATGGTACTGAGAGAGATCAGGCGGAGTTAACATGAGCTGCTCTTCCGCTCACCCACCAGCTCTGTCCTTATCATTTGGAGGCAGGGAGAAGGGAATGTATGGTAAGCATACATCACTGTACTGCTACACACCGTACCCACTGAATCTGTTCCAAACACTACCAGGCCCATCATTACTCCTCATACTCATTCAAAACCATCCTGTAACGGCAGTAAGGTAAGTACGCCCTTTTTTCTACCTTCCTTCCCTGCTTCCCTTTCTCTTCTCTCCCTCTTTACAATGCCCTGAGTTTGAGTTTGATTCCAGGGATGCACGCAGTGGAAGGCGAGGACCAGCTCCTGCAAGCTGTCCTCTGATGTCCACACTACTCTCCCCACAATGCATACAATATAATAATGAGAAGTAAGTAAAAGTATCACTTAAAACAGAACACAGACTAAGAATTACATGATAAAATTGAAGACACCTGTCTCCACAGGGAAGCGGAGGGGCCGGAGAGATGGCTCAGCGGTTAAGAGGACTGGAGTTCCATTTCCAGCACTCCTGGTGTGCACCTCACAACTGTTTGTAAATCCATCTCCTCTGACCCCTGAGGACAATGTGCAATACATACACACACAATTTAAAACAAATCTTTAAAAAAAAAAAAAAAAAGAAGTTGATGGTTAACCACTAAGGTAAGTAAAACACTTCCACATGGTTTCAAAATTAAGGGTAGTCTATATTTAAAGAATATATTTTAAGGGCTAAAGAGATGGCCCAGAGGTTAAGAGCATTCATTACTAGCAACCACATGGTTGTTCACAAAGGTCCGTATGTCAGTCTCAGGGGATCTGATGCCCTCTTCTGACCACTATAGGTACCACACATGTGCAATGTGGTGCCCAGACATACATGCAGGCAAACACTGATACCCATAAAATAAAAACAAAAGGAAAGAGTAAACATACATTTTAAATTTAACCACTGCCTCAAAAAATGTATTTATTTATTTGACTTTAAAAATTTGATTTATTTTGGGGATTATAATTACAACGAGCCTCATAATGACCTCATGCTGGCTTGGGCAGGAATTCTGGGAAGGAAAAGTACAGTATCCCATTAAAGGATACTATTCTACCTATCTCTTGAACAGGGTTTAAGGGGAGCCCACCTTTCTAGGGGTGATCCCTTGGCCAGGTGTTTGACTGCCCAACTGGAATGTAGGGTCTCCACCCAGGCCAGCGATTCTATTATTCTCTTGACCAGTTTTCCTTTAACGGGCCTTTATTGTTGCTCTAGCTCCCACATGTCTGGGCAAGCCTGCTTGCCTGGTGGTGCTTTCTGGAAGACTATTCATTATTCATCAGGATGAAGTGAGCAAGACCTTGAGAGATTCAATATGCTTAGACTTGAGTGTCATTATCTATCATTCCTCTGTGTGTATGTGTGTGTGTGTGTGTGTGTGTGTGTGTGTGTGTGTGTGTGTAAGCAGACTCGAACCTCATGCCAGTTAGCAGCATGAATCTGAACATAAGATGCATTCGGACACTTCAACTATGAATCGTCAAATTCAAAAGCCTCTCCCTTCAGTCGCCCAGGTGGAAGTTAGTCAGGCTCCTGGGCTTGGAAACAAAGCTTTTAGGTTTATTTCCTTTTTAAAAAAAGAACTCAGACTTGCTTTTGGATTGCACCCCTCTTTTTCATACACACAAGAGGTGAAGGTCTTGTACTGCTCTGGCTTGGCTCTGACTTGCCCCATTCTCCTCCCCTGTGGCTTATTTACTGTATTGCTGACAACACTCGAAAATTTGTTTTCACTCTTTCAACCAATGGGTCATCTTTACAAAAAATGTCTGTTACAAAACAGACTAAAGCCCTAAAGGAGGTTTTATTTTTTAAGCTTAAAAGGTGATTTCCAAATACAGCATGTCTTTATTTAAGTCTTTTTTTAAACATCTTTTCCTGACCATGAAATAAATGCTCCTTTTAATAAACTGGAAGATAAAGAGGCAAATGAATTTTTAAAAAGCTTGCCTGGAATTCTGTCCCCCAGAGAAAGTAGGGCAGAGGTGCTCAACTTGTAGGTTGAGACCCCTTTGGGGGTTAACAGATCCTTTTACAGTGGCCACCTAAGACCATTGGGAAACACAGATATTTACATTATGATTCATAACAGGAGCAAAATTACAGTTAGGAAGTAGCAAAGAAATATTTTTATGGTTGGGGGTCACCACAACATGAGGAACTGTGTCAAAGGATCACAGCATTAGGAAGGTTGAGAACCACTGGACTAGAGGCAGCAGATCTAGAACCCCTCACACTGTGTGTTGGACCTATTTCAAGAATATTCCCCCGACTGTCAGGTAAGAGGTTCATCTTCCTCCTTCCCATCCTCCTGGAAGCTTCTGTGCCTACAGGTCACAAGTTCACACACACACACACACACACACACACACACACACACACACACGCAGAAGCCAGAGCCTTTCTCAATAGCTTTCTACCTCACTTCTCTGAGATAGGGTCTCTCACTGGACCTGGACCTCAGCCCCACGGACCCCCCATTTCTGCCTCCTTAATGCTGGATTCCAGGAGCATACCACTGTGCCTAGCTTTCCTGTGGGTGTTGGGGAAATCAAACTCATCCTCATGCCTGATCAGCAAGTACACTACCAACTGAGCCATTTCCCCATTCCCCTCCCTCCCAACAGAGTCTCATGTAGCCTAGGCTGGCTTCAAACTCACGTGGCTGAGGATGATCTTGAACTCCCCCTCCTGCCTTCAACTGGGATTACAGGCATTAGATCCAAGCCCTTCTCATACAGTGCTGGGGGACAGGAGCCAGGCCTTCATGTGTGCCAGCCAAGCAATGTACCAATTGAATTAACTTCCCTAGCCCGTGGGGGTTGTTCTTAAATTCAACATTCTCTGTCAGAATGTGAGAACCAGGAAACCAGAACCTCTATCTAATGCACTCTCATAGATGCTTTTCTAGTAACATCAAGCAGCGGGATATCTATTGACCCAGACACCCCTCTCCCCAAACGTCTACAGCTCAGCTCCTAGAACAAGGAGATTCAAAATCCTTGCCAGATAGAGTCCACAGCATCGGCCACCACATCTATTATAGTAAGGCTTCTAGTTCATACAGTTCTCCTAATAGAAGCTTAAAGCTGGGTGCCTGTCCTGCATGATGGACGGTGTCACTCCCAGAAGCAATGGGCACTACAGGAAAACCTCAGTGCCAGACACAGGATACCTATTTACAAGTTCTCATCAGGGAGGCTCCAGAGGCACCCCCAAACAACACAGGCTGTTGCCATTGCTCTTGGTTACCTGCTACATCCCTATGGCCGAAGTTACCACACACTTTGGCTGAAGGGCAAAGAGAAATTGCTCTCCAGTTGACTAGGGAAGTTCTTCCCTAGCTTTCATGGTATTGGGTGGGGCTACGCAGGCTGCTGGCGGAGAAAAGACATCAACGATCTTACATAGCACTAGCTTCTGCACACTACAACACTGAACTGCCAGGCAGATGTTCCCACCCGTGGGACAGCGGCAAGACTGTTCATGGGAGTACCCGACTGCTCTGTGGACTGCATTGGAGGCCTGCGCCGCAGGAGGGACTTCATTTCCTGTATTGTGAACCTGGTCAAAAATCTATGGCTAGGAAGGTGGTAGGCCCTGGGGGGGCGGGAGGGAAGGACACAACCTACTGCTGCTGTCTTAAGATGTCAGATTTAATGAATACTACGAATGTACTCAATGAATACCACAAATGTAATTAATACCATGAGTGTAATTAATGAATATCCTGAGTGTAATTAAAAAAAAAACCCAAAAGGAAAAAAAGGATTTCAGATTTTATTATTTTAAGATTATGTGTATGACTATGTGCCTGTGTGGGGATGTGCACACAAGTGCCAGCTGAACAAGCATGAAGACTTAGGTTTGATTCCTCTTCTTCCTGGCTGCTTTTCTATGGTTTCTGAGCTGCTGGTACTTTTTGCCAAGCCTGAGAACACTATAGACCCTTCTTCTACACACAATCCAGGTTATTTGAAAGCAGACTATATGTTTCTTCTCAGCCTTTTGGCTAAGATCAAGTTTACAGCAAAGTATAAATATTGTATTATTTTATGCTTAATATTTCAGTATGTGCCATTAAAAAGTAAAATTTCTTTATATAAAAACATAAGCACGAGGCCATTATCATGCTTAAAGAAATGAGCATTAAACCCTTCATATAAAATATTTACTCGTGAGCACATTTCCCAGACTGCTTCTTAATTGTTTGTGGATGGCTGGTTTATCTGAAGAGAGCTACTTCCTACCAACACTTAGGTCCTAAGAGTTAGTAGTGGGCTTAGAGATCAAGCTTGTGGGATATTTCAATAGTCTGAACCAGAGAAACACATCCAGTGATTGTCAGTTCAGCCAAAAGCCAACTAGTAAGTCTCATAAATTCTTGAAAACACAAACAGATGTTGCAACATATTTTCCTGAAGTGCAAGACAGTTATTCCCTGCTTTCTTTACACCAGCATTGAAGTGTCCAAGACACATCCACACATCCACCACACTTACACCACCACTCAGGAATCGGATACCACAATGAATTTCAGCGTTGGGCTCAATCCTGCAAAGCCAGCCATCCTCTCCTCCCAGTTGCTTAACTAACCTGGATTTGAATTGCTGGGCTAACCTAATGTGTCAGGAAAAAGAAGGAACCAGATTAGTCTTGGTAAGTGGGAGGCCCAGTAGCTGCAATGTGCAGACGTGACTAAAAGATAAAAGCTTTCCCCCTTAGAGTTAGGAAAGCCTCTAGGCTAGGAATCTCTGAAAAGGAAAGGCCACAAGGAAAAGGGCCTGTACGAGGGGGATGGAGAAAAAGCTGGTTTTACCAGGACATGTTCTATTCCTAGAGGCTCTGACATAAGGGCTTGGGAAACCAGAAGAAAG
This sequence comes from Peromyscus aztecus, assembly GCA_902168405.1. Classification (NCBI taxonomy): domain Eukaryota; kingdom Metazoa; phylum Chordata; class Mammalia; order Rodentia; family Cricetidae; genus Peromyscus; species Peromyscus aztecus. Next base: position 5,927 of record CABHPQ010168332.1, on the reverse strand, counting down.
AATTGGAGACTAAACAATCACACTGGGTAAACCTTAAAGTCACAGTAACAGGACAGAGGTGCTTGGTGAAGGGGCGGCCAGCTTCGTGAGGGTCTAGTCGAACCATGAAGTCTGATGGGCCAGAGACAGACTGGGCAACAAGGGCAGGAGAAATGATCGTGGCTTCCACAATAACAGCTTCCGGGTGTGATTTCCTGGCTTCCAGCCACAGCTCTCAGGAGCATCCAGTACATTTCAGCTCACCCAGTTACACCCTGGTTCAGTGTCCTCTCAGGCATGAGAAAAAGAGAACATCTTCCCACTGGGTTCTTTAGAACTCCAAGGGTGGCCAGGAAGGGTGTGACCAGCAGGGGGTAAAACAGCCAATGAACCAAAGCTTAAAGATGACCCAGACAGCTGCCAGAGCCTGTCCAGGAGACCCAGGGCTCTTACTGAGGTAGCATTGAGGGAGGACACTGGTATATTCCTCAGCTGTGAAATGTTACAACCTGAGTTAGTGTTTTAAGCATTTAATTTCCCGGTCCCACCTGGCCCTTTATCCAGGAAAATTGGGAATGGATAATAATAGAACAGTCACAAAGACACAGACAAGGATAGACATACTACAAATGTGTTTTGGATTATCCTACGGCAGTAACGATTCCATGGTAAGAGGTCTGAGTCTGAGCTTTCCTCTGAGCCTAGCAGTTTTATTTAGAGAGAGACATCCCATTTCTAGGTAGTCATGGTCACCAGTGATCACAATTGTAGTGGATAGCTGTTCTGTCTATGACCTTAAAGGACCACCCCTAGAGATGCAGCAGGTAACTGCTCCACCTGCCTATGACCTTGAAGTACATGTCCCCGGGGCGTGGCCTCTCTGCGACCCTTAAGACCTGAGATGCACATAGGCATTGCTCTCTTCTCTTGTTCTTGAGTTTTGGAGACGGGACTGAGTCAGGTGGCCGGAACAGTGTTCGGGAACCTGTGACTATTCTGTTATGTACAGTGAGTTTTCCCCCTAATACATTCCTTTACTCATTAAACAGACTCCATGGATTTCTCATTATATCTGGTGCCCCACATGAGTGGGCCATCCACGCCCTTATCCACATAGAGAAACTTCCACGTGAGCTAGCATTTTACCCTCGCTGGCCCAGATCACTCCCTCCCAAGTTGCATCTGTGTTCTGCATGCTGGGGCAGATTTGCACTCCCTGGCCCCTCCCTTCCAAGCCTGTTTGGTCTCCTGCATTGCCATCTGCACATGCGCTCACTAGCCAGGGGTGCATTTGGCAGATCTCCCCTTGAATGCTCTCTGGGTGTCTCCTTTTAAGCCACACTAATCTCTGCTGGTGTGCTCACACCCACCTGCCCTCAGGCTCCCCAAGGGCCACATTGCATGACCACGCCCAGAGCTTCAGTAGCAGAGGCAGCGGGAGACAGCTGCTCCACCAGCAATTAGCCCCAGCAGGCTTGCACTCCCTGACTGCCAGTTCCCAGAGACCAGTAACTAACTGCATGCCCTTTCATGGTGAGAGTTACATGCTAGCATGCAGCAGGTGAGACAGCTTGGGCCCACAGAGGCCAGAGAGCGCCAACAGGCAGCTCCTTCTTTGTTAAACCTGTTCCATGTAGCTGTTTAAGCTCATACAGGTCAATATCTTTGGAACACACTTCAGGATCTGCTTTAATGCTACACCTGTGACACCTGCTGGCTGAACATCATTACTACACCCCAAAACCATTGCAAGAACTGGGACATCTGGACAATCTAGGACAATTAGGACCATCTCTCAAGGATTTCATCTGAGGTAAAAATAACTCGATGATTTTATACCTTAAACTGGTTAGTAGATAAACAAATTAAAATTTTTTTCTTTACAAATTTTGAATATTTCTCACAACATGGTAGATAATATTACCAATGAGGAATTTAAAAATTTCTTTGTTTGTACTATGAATGAAATTTTACATGACATATACAACCTTCCTGGGATGTACACAATGTTCATCATAATTGCAATTAGCATAGTGATTCATATCATAGTATTGAAAATCAGCTTAATAACAACACCAAAAATGAGGCACTAATGGGACTAATACAGATTTTGCAAAGTGGTAATGCGGACTTAAACAAATGGATTCTTTCTTTGGAATCTGCTAATTTACCACAAGAACTTCAGTCCACTAATAATAACTGGACAACCAGATTTAATTCCATTGACAACAAATATGAATACTTAAATGGATAAAATAATAAATCTTCAGAGCAACCTTAATGACATTCAGATAATTTATAAGGAGAAAATATCATTGCTAATTGATAGAATAAAGTCTTTGGAATCCTATGTTTCTGATGAACATAAAAAATTTTATGATACCATGAAATCTCTAGCATCCTTTACAACAGAGGAGGTTCAAACACTACAAAGTGTGGTAGTTAATCAATTTCAAGCTTTGGAGGAGTCTGTCAGAAAGGATAAGGAAACTAATAAGCAGAAAGTCAAAGCCATAGAAGTCATAACATCTCCAGGTGGCTCTTATAAAATGGCTTATCCTGTCACTGTTCATGAAAAGCCAGCAGATGATAAACATCCTGAAGAGTATGTGGAATATATCTGGCAACCTATTCATATGAGAGATTTAAAAATTAAGGAAACTGTAGTTGCCTATGGTATACATTCAACATGTGTGAACCAGATGTTAAATAATGTGGTCTTCTAGAGATAGAATCACGCCAGATGATTGGAATCAGTTAGTCTCAGCTGTATTAGAATAAAGCCAATGGTTACAATGCAAGAGTGGGTTGAGAGAAGAGGCTAAAGCCCTTGAACAGTAAGGTAAGATTAGAGGTTTTGAGATCTCTCAAGATCAAATTCTTGGTGAGGGCTGTTTTGCTGATATAAATGTACAATCTACCTTTGATGAGCATACATTATCCCTATGCCATACAGCAACTTTAAATGCTTGGGAAAAAATTCCAGAACCAGGGAAACCAACTGTGATATATATAAAGGCCTTCCAGGGGTTATAAAGAATCATTTACTGAGTTTTTACAAAGACTGACCAAGGCTATAAACAAGACAATATCAGACCAAGAATTAAGATAAGTATTAACTCAATCTTTGGCTTTTGATAATGCTAATATAGAATGCAAAAGGATACTTATACCTTAAAGCTCAAATTAGCAGCTTTAGAAGAATGGATTCAATATACAAACAATATTGAGTCTCTTAACTACGGTAATGAGGCTTGGATAGGAGGGGTGATTTCCAAAGGTGGAAGATGGCATCAACGTACCAAATGTTTTAACTGTGGTACACCAGGTCATATAAGAAGAAATTGTACACAGGGTGCTCCTAGAAGCAATACTTCTTTTAGAGATAACCCAAACAGGAGACTCCAACCTTCTGGATTATGCAGAAGATGTGGCAAAGGCTGACATTGGACCAGTGAATGCAGATCAACAAGAGACATATGAGGTGACCCTTTACCAGTGGGAAACACCTCAGGGGCCTCTTGCAGGCCCCCTAATTGAATGTGGTCCCAACATTTCCAGTCACTGTGGAGGAAATTCCTCCCCAGGACAATTAAATAACCCAGTGCCTAATGCAAAGAACGATACTGCACTGGATGATAGAACAGCTTTGACAGATGAATCAAAAGTTCCCCAAAACACCATAAAACGAATATTTTGGCAGACTTCCATAAATGAACAAAGACCAAAGCTTAGAGTATGAACTAATAATATTGTTTTGGAAGGCCTAGTGGACACAGGTGTGGATGTGGCTATAATGGCACCAAAATCATGGCATCTGAATTGGCTTCTTCAAGAGGTAGAGGTCCAATTTCTAGAGAGTGGAACCCTACCTCAGATAAAACAGAGTTTGAGATGAGCTGAATGCATAGATAGGACCAGGAGGACAGAGAGGAAGGCTGAAGCCATATGTGGCAAATGTAGCAGGGAATCTTTGGGGCCGAGATCTGTTACAGCAATGGAATACCCAGATTAAAATTCCTCCAATCTCAGAAATGGAATATAGACCAATTCACATTTCTGGGAATAGTATAAGACACTACACAAAACAGCCACCAACCATTCAGGCTGCACATAAACAGAGTACAACTGTCATTGAACTCTCCAAAGTACCAATGGCCCTACCTTTAAAATGACTCAAAAACCTGTCTGGGTTGAACAGTAGCCTATGACACAAGAGAAACTACAAGCTTTAGAACAGCAGGTTCAGGAGCAATTAAATCCTCAACATTGAAGAATCTACCAGCCCTTGGAATTCTCCTGTATTTGTTATTAAAAAGAAATCTGGTAAATAGAGAAGGCTGACAGATCTGAGAGTCATTAATAAAGTAATTCAGCCTATGGGTTCCCTACAGAATGGGATGCCCTTGCCCTCTCTGTTCCCCAAAGAATGGCCTATTATAGTTATTCACTTAAAAGACTGTTTCTTCACCATACCACTACAAGAAAAGGATAGAGAAAAATCTGCCTTCACAGTACCTACTTATAATAATACCTAGCCAGACAAGAGATATTAATGGAAGGTCCTCCCACAGGAAATGTTAAATAGCTCTACCCTGTGCCAATATTTTGTGCAAAAACCATTGGGAATTTTCCATTTTCTTAGGTATTATGTTCCTTCTCAGGTCTTTGATGGAATTGAAGACTAGATAGTTACAGTTATAACCTTCTTGTATCTTAGCTAGAACATATTAAGTACTAGATTCAGATTCTTCAGGATAGGACAGCTATTAGAGTAATCTCTGTAACATGCCATTTACCTATGTTCTGGACTTTGGTATGTGTCTCTTGTTTGATTTTTTTTTTTTTTTGCTGGTTATATTTCTATTTTTGTTTAGGTTATTACCTTTCCCCTCTCCTGGACAATTGGACAAAATGGGGAGATGTAGTAGATAGCTGTTCTGTCTATGACCTTGAAGCACTGCCCCTAGAGATGCAGCAGGTAACTGCTCCACCTGCCTATGACCTTGAAGTACATGACCCTTAAGACCTGAGATGCATGTAGGCATCACTCTCTTCTCTCGATCGTGGTTTTGAACAGTGTTCGGGAACCTGTGACTATTCTGTTATGTACAGTGAGTTTTCCCCCTAATACCTTCCTTTACCCATTAAACAGACTCCATGGATTTCTTATTATACACAATGGTGCACTTTCTTTTTGAGACAGGGTCTCATGTAGCCCAGGCTGGCCTAGAACTGATTTTGTAGCCAAGGATGGCTTTGAACTTATGATCCTCCTGCTTTTACTCCCTAAGTAGTGGGATTGCATGTGTGCCACCATGCCTGCTCTATTTGATGCTGGGAAGGAACTCAGGACTTCACGAATTCTAGGCAAGTGCTCTACCAACTGAGCTACATCCCCAGCCCAAGGTGTTCTTTGAGGAGAATGGAAATTCTGTTCTCTTCATCATGGGCCTGGTGGTCTCTTGGAACAGCAGGTGGTGGGTGATGTGAGGAGAGCCACGGAAGAAGCCTTACCTCAGCCATTTCCCACTCACCTGAGGGACACAGACAGGATCCTCTCCATCTCGATTCTCCGCTTCAGGACTTCCTTCACAAGACCTTTGTCCGGGCCCTGCTTCACCTTTTCTCTTCCGATTAAGTACAGGCACTTCGGGGTTAGCAGCAGGTCTCGCTTGACCCCCTGTGAGGAGAGGGGCTTTCAGAAGGCAGCCTCACAGGGTCAGACAGACAACCGTGACAGCAGTACGCCATTCTGGGCCAGAGGGCGGCTCTCCTTGGTAGTTCACCATTTCACCAGAATGGCTGCTGTGTGGCTACAGACTCAGTCCCCTGGACAGAGAAGAGTCTGGCATCCATAACGACACCTGACTTTTTCATCTTATAAAATGCCATCTGCATATAGTTCTATAATAAGGTATCAGGACATGTGTAAAGGGAGAGTCTCC
>CABHPQ010168331.1:46488-69873 GCA_902168405.1 Peromyscus aztecus | reverse complement strand
TTTTTTTCCATATTATTTTGGGGTTGTGAATTTAATTTATATCATCCAACATTAGGACTTATTTCAAAGTATACCAGTAACTAGTGTGGGGTATTTATTTGATTAAAGAGGTAAGAAGCACACATTTTTATGGGGAACTGTGGGAAGGGTATGTTTCATATTCAGCTTCATCTGTAGGAGAAGTATGAAAAATAGGCAAAGAATTATCCCCAAATGTTTCCTTTACACTAGTCCCTTTAGTTGGCAGATCTAGAAGACTCCTTACTGCTGGCACCAGAGGAATCGTAGCAAAAGAAGAAGAGTACTTGGTTTTAGAACTTTTACACACTCAGAAATAGAAAACAGGTAGTTATGATGCCAACACTGTTTAAAGAGCTGACTGAAGGACTCTTGACTGAGGGAATTTAAAGCTCTCGGCTACTTCTCCAGCAACATGTTTCCACGCCTGCTGCAGCACCGATCATGAACTCAGCTTTGGAAAGAGTAAGCAAGCCCCTGATGAAATGCTTTCGTTCATTAGAGTTGTCTTAGTAATGGTGTCTCCCAATAGCAGCACAACACTGACTAAGATACAGTACTTGTAACTGTGAAAGTGACAAATGACTCTAGCTGACAGACATGGTCTACTTATCTCCCATTTCTGTCAGATTTTTAATAGTAACCCAACTATTTACCATCCAGAAGTATACATGGGCTTTGCCTGAAAATATGGTTCTCCTTCTGGAAGGTTTTAACATGCCTTGGGAATATCTATCATATATGTAATTATTTGAAAATATTCAGGTATATTTTGCTTTGTCTCTGAATGTTTGTTTTGAAATATCAATATGGATTCTCTTGAGGGTATGTTTAATGCTAGGAATACCTTTGAAGCCCTTTCTTCCTTAGGCTTTTTATTTTTCTGACTTGGTAAAAATTTCCTGTGCTTGCCTGTCATTGCCATAACCTTTCCCGTGATTTGTTAAAAAAGAAAAGTGAAAAATGATTTTTATAAATACCAGATTTTTATCACGCTTTGAGTAAACAGATATCTACGTTTCTGTGTATTATATAATTGGACAAATTTTAATAATTTAAATACTTGTCAATTACAATTTATATACCCAAAAATTATACTAATAAAAGTTAAGGCATTTTTATTAGGCAAACAATACATATCAACTAAGGGAATTATGTTCACTGTATGGATTTCAATTGTTATGTGTGAACTAGGAAGAAAGGAGAGAACAGCATGAATTAGATTTTGTGCAGAAGGACCTATTTTCACTCGAGGCATTGCTATTTTTCTTCTTTGAATTACCTGGGAAGTTCTGCATAAACATATTTACAAAATTATACTTTATTCCAATATGAATAGGTCAGTGTTCCCACAGGAATTTGAGCCTCTTTAAGATGGACTTAAGTCTTATTTAAATGTATGACACATATTAAAACAACATTGTTGCTACATATCTGTATGTGGAGCCAAAATACGCCATTTATAAGGTATGCAGTTCAATAACCACATGCTTCAAAAGAAACTGGTCATGTATAATAGTATAAATTGAACTGGCTATTTTAGTTAAAATCATGACAGTTGTGGAAGCCTGTATTTTCTAAGGAAGATCTCAAAAATAATTACCATCTCCCACTCTGACAGCATGTAGTTTTACCATGTGTCTTAGTTAGGGTTTCTATGGCTGTGAAGAGACACCATGACCAAGGCCACTCTTACAAAGGAAAATATTTCATTGGGGCTGGCTTACAGTTAAGAGGTTTAGTAAATTATCATCATGGCTGGAAGCATGTTGTCATACAGGCAGACATGATGCTGCAGAGGTACCTGAGAGTTCTTGGATCCACAGGCAGCAGGAAGAGACAGTGAGCCACTGGCCTGGCTTTTGAATCTAAGACCTCAAAACCTGTTCCCAGTGAAACACTTCCCCCAATAATGCCATAACTATTCCAACAAGCCCATATCTCCTAATAGTGCTACTCCCTAGTAACCAAGCATTCAAACACACGAATCAATGCTGGCCATTCCTATTCAAACCACCACATTACACTCCCTGCCCCCATATGCTTGCAGCCATTACATAATACAGAGATGCATTGATTCTAACTTTAAAATTCCCATAGTCTATGAAAGTACAGAGTCCAAAGTCTCTTCTAAGACTCATTGTAATCCTCTATAAAATCAAACTAAAAAAGCAGATTACATATTTCCAACATATAGTGGCACAGGATATATATTACTGTTTCAAAAGTGAGGAAAGGAAGCACAGTGAGGAAGTACTGGACCAAAGCAAGACTGAAAACCAGCTGAGCAAACTCCAAACTCTGCATCTCTATGTCTGATATCAAAACACTCCTCATATCTCCATCTCCATTCAGCTTTGTGGCTTGCAACACACTTCTTCCTCTTGGGCTGATTCAACTCCCTGTTAGCAGCTCTCCTTGGCAGATATCCCATGGCTCTGGTATTTCTAATATTTTGTGATCTCCAAGGTGATCCAGGCTTCTGCTTCACACCTGTACCCAATGACCTCTCTGGGCCTCCGTTCAGGGTCGCCTCTGACACATGCCTGACCTCATTGGCTTTTCTTAGTTCTGGAGGTGAATTCCATAACCCCCTTTCTTCTATCCTTGACTCTAAAGCTAGAACTGAAGGAGTCTAGCAGGCCCAGGCTTGCTAAACCTAGACTGTAGCATGGATAACATGACATCAGCAGGTTTTACCTTTTACCCTTTCCCCTCTTTCTAAAAACCATTAGATCATGTTCCTAAAGCAATTGCCCAAGATCTATTCCCCTTTTGGGCCACTGTCTCATTCATTATTTGGCCAACATGTCCAATCAGGACTTACCGTAGATCACCCGATCACACACTCGCCCTTTTCTCCTTAAAAACCCACTCCTGCAGAATACACTGCTTGTTCTTCGCCTGTTTGCTGCCGAATCTGCTGCTGTTAGTGGCGGTTGTCTGCCTTTGTAGCTTCCTCCCCACCCCTGTGCTTGACCCTGTGGGGTGATAAATCTCCTTTGTGCTGAGAATTTGGTGTCTGGGTGTGTCCTGTACTGACTCTGAGGGGGCATCCTTACAAGAACCATCTGGCTGAGGCTGCTAAGTTCTGCTTACTGAGGCTGGAATGTAGCTCCCCTGACCCCCAAGTCAATTATATCTTCACTACCTTTCTGTTTTTGATGGTTTCCTTCACTACCTAAGCTTGGATGTTTTGAAACTTTCTCAGTAGTTGAAGGCCAGCCTTGAATTCAGAAATCTCACAGCCTCTGCCTTTAGCCCACCACAGTGATATAGATAAAAACTTATAATGATCTGCTCTGAATGTCATAACAAAGAACCATAGACTGGGTGCCTTAAAGGATGAAATTTGTCTCTCATATTCTGGAAGCTAGTGACTCAGGCCAGGGTTTTAACATGTTTGGCATTTTCTAGGGCTTGTCTCTTCTACTTACCTAGAAGCACCCACTGTCTCTTTCCTTACACTGTTCAGGTTTTCTTTCTGATGCTCTCTTGATTTCTCTTCCACCTCTTCTGAGTTCTATAGAATAAAATCCCACTGTTAGTTATAAAGGATAAAATCCCACTGTTAGTTATAAAGGGATGGTTCTCTCCTGCCTGGCAGTTCCTGAATAACCACCCAGAGGCTTATATTAATTATAAAAGCTTGGTCAGTGGCTCAGGCTTATTATTAGCTAGCTCTTATATTTAAGTTAACCCATGTTTCTAATCTTTGCTTTGCCACGTGGTTCGTGGCTTGTTACCTCATTTTCTATACATCTTGTTTCCTTGGCAGCAGGCTGGCATCTGCCTGACTCCACTGCTCTCTTCCCTTCCTTGGTTTGGTTGTCCCACCCATACTTCTTGCCTTGCTACCAGACAGTCAGCTTTATTATTGACAATGAGAGCAATACACATTCACAGTATACAGAAGGACATCCTACAGCAGCTAGACCCTTATTTAACCCCAATTCCTACTTTACAATCTTATAGACAAACATTGGTGATTACAGCTTCAGTCTATGAACCTGGGGGTGGGAGTTATATTCATCTCTTAATAGGATTTATATAGTCGACATATTGGTGAGCATGAGATTGTAGCTATGATTCTCAGATGTCAGAGGCTTCATTGAGCATGCTTTCATGGGGTTGTGTCTTTATTTCAGGTGTTGCTAGGTTGTGCCCCTGAATTAGAAATCATCAGGAGTGGATCACACAGACCTAGGATTGTCTGAATGTGTATGGCTACTACTCACCCATAAGGAATATACTATTGCTTTTCAATAATTCAACCTGGTATTAATAGCTGTCCAGGTTTTGACATACATGTTTCTACTTTTTTAAGGTCTCTATTTATCATGCATGTGGACACAGATTCAGCATACTTAAAATGCATGTCTGCAAGCTTTAACCCTAGGGAGACTAATAGTGTGAGCTATTTGAAGTCTATTTTTAGATGGACACAAGTCAAGCAATCACTTTTAAATGGCAATGCCATCAAATCTCCATCTCAAATTATATTTCTTTTTCAGTTGAAAGATATATGAATGTACTGTCACATCCCAGAGCTCATGGGAATCCCTGTGCCTTTTGGATATATCAGAATCCCACAAGAAGATTAAATGAAGACATTGCAATTGCCATTCACTGGACCTTCTGTCTTTGTAGTAGCTCATATCAAAAACTGTGGGACTCAGAGCCCTGACTTCTTCCTCCTAAGAAGTCTGTTGTGTGGGATGCATGCTAACCACCACCGGCTTTGTTTTACATTTTTCAATGTTTATTAGTTCTAGAAGGAATAGCAAACTTGACAAAGATTGCTTTTCTCTATGTACAAGTATTTTGGGGGAAGGATATCAAGGAAACCCCCAGGAGCTACATAATTTGAATAGAAGTGTGAATTTAAGATGCTATTCCCATTTAGGAAGAGAATTTCCACTCTTTTATCTGGTCATAGAATTTGATGACCATCACACACTAATTTCTGTCCTGGTTCTTTCTGTTCCCTCTGCACTGGTACATATTCATGTGTTCAAAAGTTAGTTTCTAGATCTATCATCTGCATATATATCACACAACGGTGTGATCCCCTCTTTGGGGAAAAACTCTTTAAAATCTGTGAAGGTAAATAGAGGAGAGAGAGGATATGAAGAACTAGAACTATCAAACCTAAGGGACAATGTATCCAGAAGTAGCAGGATATGATTTCTCATTTTAACTGGAGTTCCAATTTAAAGTACTTACCCTTGTACATTCAGATCTAAAACACCCAACTTTCTATTATTTGAAAAAGAAAAATAATAAAAAGGATTTGTATCACAACAGTGAAAATAACAGCAACAGCAAGTCTCACAGTTAACGACATTCTAAAAGTATATTTTTATCTCATGGTTGCTGAATACCTCATATTTTTCAGGGATTGCCTTAGTTACAGGGAATACAGACAGTGGTGTTAGACAATGCATGACTATATGATAAAGTATGCAGGAAAGGCAAGTGATGAGGCAACCTTGTGTGATAGATGGTAAATTGCAGAGCAGTGTGATGAGCTCTAGGGGCCTGGAAGGGAAGGACTTAGACCATTTCAGGGTTTGGAGAGTTGTCCTTATTTTATTCTTGGGATGTTCCTTATTAGAGTATGGGTTGATAAGTTGTCCCACTCATACACCAGAGGAGAGACCTATACTTGCCTTGTGCTCTTAATTGCTCCAGTTTAGTAGAATATATGTAAGAATGCTTGTAGATAGATCCAAATGTAGAATAAAAAGAATCTTTTCCACTGTTAAGGTATTTCTCCTCACTAGGAATTATATAACATAGAATTAAAAACTCCCCTTTGTTTCTAAGTGTTAGTTGAGAACTTCTGGCTTCCTTCTATATCTCAGTCATTTTCTGGACCAGTGAAGAGAATGCTGGGAACCTCTCTCATGTGCCTCATCTCATGGATGATTTACCTGGATTATCCACAATTGGTACCAATGTCTGTCCTTGTTTCTTGATGCTTTCTTAATTTCTAGAAACAGCAGTGATTGGACTTTTTCCAGGAGATCTATGTCTTCCTGTTTCTTCAGCTCCATACTGTCAAGTTCTCAGGTTTTTCTTGTGAGAGTGAAAAAAGCATCACCTTGTGTGATTTTTATACCAGACAACATTCCTGCTACTTGTTAGCATATGGACAGTATCTCGGGGTCAGAAGATCATTCCTAACCCAGTCAATGCCATCTCTTAGGAATTAAAAACATTTATAACATTTCAAATGTCGGCTTCCTTAATCCCAAGGTAGAAAAAGATGTGATTAAGTGTTTCTCCATTACAAATGTAGAAAGACTGACCGTCCTTCTCTTGTCTGGTGACAACAAACATTTCAGGGCTAGGAAATTACCAATACAATGTACCACTGTATCCAAAGATAAGTTACTCTTAAAGTTGTCAAAATAAAATAACATTTTAATTCAATGATGCTCCTTTGAATTACTGTTGGAATCAGGATGAACATACTCAATATTCCGTTCCAAGGAAGAATGACATTGTAGAACTCTATATATTGTCCAGCTATCTATGGGTCCATGTTGGAGTACCAAAATGTTGTTGGTTGTTTTTGCTCTTTTTGGGGACCCACCACCCAGCTCCCAAATAAATCACACACAGGCTTATTCTTAATTATAAATGCCTGGCCTTCACTTGGCTTGCTTCTTGCCAGATTTTCTTAAATTATCCCATCCACCCTTTACCTCTGGGCTTTTATCTTTCTCTTACTTCTGTATAGCTTACTTTCACTCTTACTCCATGGCTGACTGTGTATCTGGGTGTCTGGCCCCTAGCATCTTCCTCTCCTTGTTCTCTTGCTCTTGCTTCTTTTTCTCCAAGATTTCTCCTTCTGTTTATTCTCTCTGCCTGCCAGCCCTGCCTAGTCTTTCTCCTGCCTCACATATTGGCCATTCAGGTCTTCATTAGACAATCAAATGTTTCAGACAGATAAAGTAACACAGCTTCACAAAGTTAAACAAATGTAACATAAAGTAATGCAATACATATTTGCATCATTAAACAAATGTTCCAGAGCATAAACAAATGTACCACATCTTAAAGCAATATTCTACAGCACATATATTTACACAAGTTTACTAACACTGTTTCATAGAAAATTAACATATGAAAACATATTTTCCTCCTGTCCAAGTGCCACTCAATTACAATTATAAACTCACAGAAAAATGTTTAGTTAATATGATAGTCTAGAATAGTGGTTCTCAAACTTCCTAATGCTTAAACCCTTTAAAACAGTTTCTCATGTTGTGATAACCCCCAACAATAAAATTATTATGTTGTTACTTACTAATTGTAATTTTGCTACTGTATGAATTGTAATATAAATATTTTATATGTGGTGTATCTGATATTCAACTCCCAAAGACCAGCAGGTTGTGAACTGCTGGTCTAGCAGATCGTATATGTGCATATTATGTGTGGAAAAGAACTTCAAGAAAATATGAAGCTTTTCTATTTCATGTAATTTCCATTTTTGATTGTCACTCCATTATTACTCCAGAAAAATAATGGAAGTAAGTAAGCAGTACCCAAATATCCAGAACAAAAGTAGAGATTCTTAGAAATGTCTTCTTTTAATGTTTGAACAGAAATGTAGGACCTAAGTTAACAGTGTATAAATAACCTCACATGTTATCTATCTCAATAATCAAAAGCTTTAAACTAGGTTAACAGAATGTTCAACTATTCCCTTTTGCTACCTTGATAAGCTATTATAACATTTGTAATATATATATATATATATGTGTGTGTGTGTATACATATATGCTCTCTGTCTCTGTCTCTCTCTGTCTCTGTCTGTCTCTCTGTTTCTCTCTCTCTCTCTCTCTCTCTCTCTCTCTCTCTCTCTCTCTCTCTCTCTCTCTCTCTCTCTCTCTCTCTGTGTGTGTGTGTGTGTGTGTGTGTGTGTGTGTGTGTGTGTGTGTGTGTGTTCTCCACTTTATTTATGGAGACAAGGCTTCTCATTGAATCCATAGCATGCAGAGTCTGCTAGTAGAGTTAGCCAATTTTCCCTGGAGAAACCTTTCCAGGTGGGCTTCCATCCCTGCCTGGGGACTAAACTCCACTCTTCCTGCTTCTATAGAAAGTGCTTTATTCACTGAGCCCTCTACCAGGACAAATGCTCATATCACTTTTAATGTTTTGATTTTATCCAATCCCTCATACACTCAAAGATCTACTACTTTTTGCTAACTACCCAGCATTGTGTCTCTCACCCTTCTCTCTAGCAGTAAAGTACAGTTTGTGCTATTCACACCTTCTTGAATGTATTGCTTCCATTGGAGCCTGGTTGACATACCAAGGGCTAATCTCTTAAAGAAGACTGACTCACCTTCTCCCAGTTGCTATTGCTACCAGCTCTTCAACTAGGAGTGGGACATCACGCCCACTTCCCCTCTCAGTGCTAGGATTTGCACTGGCATGAGCTTGTTCATGTTTTTTACTTGCTGTCACAACTGCTGAGTTCACATTGCAGTTTCACTGCTGTGTTCCCAAGATACTGTTTCTATGTAGTCACCCACTGCATGTGGCTGTTACATTCCTTCTGATCCCTCTTCTACAATGATCCCTGAGCCTTGGGAGGAGAGTGTGATGTATGTATCTCATTTAGTGATAAGCATTCCACATTTTTGCATTTTTAGCACCATGAACACTTGTGGCTCTCTGCATTAATCACCACCCATGGCAAATAGCAGCTACTATGATGATGACTGAGAGATGCATTAACCTATAGATTCAATGATAAGTAATCAGGAGTCAGTTTAATAATATGTCCACTTAACAGAATAATAGCAATAGATTCTTCCTAGTTTCTATGACCTATTTAACCATAGGTTCTTGGTGCAACAATAGTGTCATGTATGGTTTTAATCATGTAGACTTAAATCCAATCAGGAAATAGTTAGTTACTGTCATGATTTTCATGCTACTATTCTACTAGTAAGCATGTCTTGCCAGGCCATTAATCATTGTATATTTCAGGGTCCATAGGCCACTCATCTAAAGTATTTCCATTCCCTAGCTACTGTTAATAGATCATCAATCACATATGGGTGAGCAGTAATCTGTGTGAGATGCACGATAACCATAGCCATGAAAACTGTGAACAACAAACAACTGATGGAGATATTACCAGCCTAGATTTCTTCACTGTGAGAAGGTTAAAACAAACACAAACTGGCTAAACAGTGGTCAAGTCTTCCCAGGACACATTCTGTATTTTTCTCTCTGTAAATTGTTCTCTCAGCCTAAAAGGAAAATACTTTATTGCAGCATTAACCTTTTTTACATTTCTCCTTTTCACCAACAATGCCTTTCAACACTCTTTGTTGCCATCTCATTTTTCAATATACATCAGGCTTTGCTTAGAATCATCTCTGCAGGGAGGGCGTTTGACTGGGTATCGTTGTTCTTGGCTTATTGTGTCAGTTCCAATTATTGGAGAAGTAGGCGTATGTGTACTCAACATCTGCATGTAAACAAATAATAGAATGAGAAATTTAACTGTTCTTTTTATTTATATTTAATTTTATAAATTTTAAACTATGATAGAATTATATCACTTTGTTCCTTCTTATTATACCCTCCAGTGATCCCTTAACAAATTTCTAAATATAACTAAAAGAGGTTCAGTCTTCTACAAGGAAAACATCATAAAGATACTGAAAAAAAAAGTCTCTAAAAAGTGAAAAGACATATAATGTCAATGGATTGGTACAATTAAATTATGCAAATGACTATTCTACAAAAATCTATTTGTATATAGTGCAATCCCTGTTAAAGTACCTACAATATTCTTCACCAAAAACAGAAAAAAAATTCTATGATTCATATATAACCATAATAGACCATTTTTAGCCAAAACAATCCTGAGTAAAATAAAGACTCCTGGAGGGATTTATATTCCAGGCTTCAGTGTAAATAACCTATAGAAACAAAAACAAAATGGTGCTGGCACAAAAACAGGCATATAGACTAAAGAAATAAAATAGAAGTCCCAAATGTGCGTACTTCTAACTACAGATCTCTGATACCTGACAAAGAGGGATAAAACATGTATCGGAGAAGAGATAATATCTTCAACAAATGGGTTGGGGAAACGGTATGTCCACTTGTGAATGAATGAATTAGACTGATGTCTATCAGCCTGAACAAAAATTACATCCAAGTGGATCAGAGTGGACCTCAATTTGAAACAGGTAATACTAACTGCTAGAAAAACAAAACAAAACAAAACACTCCCCAAAACAACATAAACAACACATTACAAGATACAGATATACAAAAGAACTTTCTGAACCAGGACTCCATTTACCCCAAAACTAAGGTCAATGGTTGATAAGTGGGACATGTTAAAAATGAAAAGCTGCTTTGTAGCTAAGGAAACAACTCAGTGAGTGAAGATGAAAACCACAAAATGGGAATGTTTCTCTGCCAGCTATACATGTGACAGATGATTAATGTCCAGAATATAAAACTAACTCAAAAAAAAAAAAAACAAAAGCAAAAAAAACAAATGACCCAAATAAAAAATGAGATTAAGTATACAAACAAAAACTTCTAAATAGAAGAAGTAAAAATGTCTAAGGAATACCTCAAAATGTTTTCATCATTCTTAGTGATTAGGGAAATACAAATTAAAACAACTTTGAGATTTCCACTCACACCAGTCAGATGGCTAAAATGGATAAAACAACTGATCACAAATGCATTGAGGTTGTAAAGAAAAAGCAACCAGAGTTCAGTGTTGGTGGAATGGAAATTGATATAGCCATTCTCAAAATCAGCATGGGGAGTCTGCGGAGATCTAAAATATGAATCTACCATAGGACCCAGCTATATCATTCTTTGGCACATGCCCAAAGGACTCAATGTCCTACTCCACAGACACTCGCTCAGTCATGTTCAATTCTCATAAAAATTTATTACTGGATTTAAAGACACATATTAACATCAACTTATTAATAGTAGACAATTTCAATACCCCACTTTCTCCAGTAGACAGGTCATCTGGACAAAATGTTCTGTTCTGTTCGGGTCATCTGAACAGAAAAAGATAAGAATTAAATGACATTGTACATAAAACCCACTTAATAGACATCTACAGAATATCTGCACAAATGCCTAACATTCTACTGAGCAGCACATGGAAGCTTCTCTAGACTACATGCTGGGATACAAAACTCTTGGGGATAAAAACAACTCATTATTTAAGGATGAATGTATCAAAGGAGAAATAAAATTTATATTTAAAAACACTTTGTGCCGGGCGGTGATGGCCCACGCCTTTAATCCCAGCACTCAGGAGGCAGAGGCAGGCGGATCTCTGTGAGTTCGAGGCCAGCCTGGGCTACCAAGTGAGTTCCTGGAAAGGCACAAAGCTACACAGAGAAACCCTGTCTCAAAAAAACAAAAAAACAAAAAACAAAAAAACAAAACAAAAAAAAAAAAACACTTTGTATTTCTGTATGAACTTCAAGCATGTTCCATCCTTAATATTTCCCAAGATCCCTCAAAATGTGTAAATCTGTTTAACAATGCACAGGCAATCTGAGCACCTAGGATATGTACATTTTTTCCTTTCAAAATACAAATATTCCAAATTTCTACTAAAGATTGAAATCTTACAGTATAAAATTTAATTTAAAAAAGCTCACAGATTTAAAATTAATTAGGCCTTTCTAGAAAGCTTCAGTAACTATTCCAGAATTTTCTGTGACGGACACAAAGAGAGCTTCTTGTGAGGTAAAATGAATTCCGGAACAACAGGATGTTTTGGCTTTCTAATAACTTCTTATCCGTGTTGCTCTGTTGATGTTTACTACAGATTAAACTTGCTGACTGAAGAGCCCCAGAGCTGGAATGAATGACAATGTTCTCACTCTGGAGCATTCTGCAGGTTAAAATTCCTAGTGATAACATGTCAAGGAGAAAGACTTGTTTTATATATTTATTTACCTTTCTCCCTCCCCTTTCTCTTGGAAGACACAGTATATAGCTATGGTTTAATACACATATACAGCAACATGTGAAATTTAGTTTTAAATGTGGAATATATCAATTTACTTTACAAAAAATACTTTGTCTATGAAGTTAAGTGTGAATAATGAGCCAAACTTTCCATGCCCACTCAATGCCCTTTGAGTCAACAGCTGATAAGAACTGCCTTAGGAAACGAGCTCTCTTTGAGTCTTCCTTCAGGTGCTCTTCCGAAGTCAATCACTCACAAGTGTACAGGAGCTGGAAGAGCAGTTTCCTACATCATGGGCTGAAGCCTTTTCTTCAAGGCTGGTGCTTGCTAACTACAGCGCTTCTGAACCACCTGGAGGTCTGTTAATCGGACTGGCGGGCTCCACCACAGCACTTCAAATCCCACAGATGCTGCCCTGGAGCTCCTGTCATCCCTCAAAGCTCATGTGATGGAATTTTAACTATTACGGTGCTGGTATGAATGGTGGGGACTTGGGAGGGTCCTTAGGTTGTCAGGGCAAAGCCCTTATAAAGGGAGGCAGAGATTATCCACAATGATAACAACCCCTGGGACTTATCAAACACCGGAATAGAGATGAATAGTTCATGTGGTCTATAATCTGTCCAGTCTGTGGCATTTTGGTTAGAGCCTAGGTCTGTTTCGTGTTACTGTTTTCTGAATGATTTGATGGTCCTGGGTGAGAGCCAGAGAGAAAGACTTCCACAGCCTTCTCTATGGGCCAAATTGGCATCATAATCCCTAAACCAGGTAACTCATTCCTTTATGAGTTTTCTTCATTTTCTTAGAAAAAGCTCACAGAAACACACCAACTCAGGCCCTAGAAGAGTGACTAAGATATGACAAAAGGAAATGAGTCCTTCCTTGTCCATCCTTTCTTGATGATCTTAATCTGAACTCTGAAGTACGAGTTTGCTCCTTTTATAGGTAACTGACAAAAGAAGTTGTTTCTTTCATACTGTACTAGCTGGCTTGATGTCAACATGCCACAATCTAGAGTCATCACAGAGGAGGAAGCCTCAGTTGAGACAAATCCATAAGATCTGGCTGTAAGACATTCTCTTAATTAGTGATCCATGTCACAGGAGTGAGGAGTGATGCAGCCCCTTGTGGGTGGTGCCATCCCTTGGTGGTTCTCAGCTCTATAAGAAAGCAGGCTAAGCTGCCCATGAGAAGCAAGGCAGTAAGCAACACCCCTCCAAGGCCTCTGCATCAGCTCCTGCTTCCAGGTTCCTGCTGTGCTTGAGTTCCTGTCCTGACTTCCTTCAGTGATGAATTGTGATGTGGAAGTGTAAGCCAAATCAACCCTTTTATCCCCAAGTTGCTTTGGTCAAGGTGTTTCATCACAGCAATAGTAACCCTAGCTAAGACATAAATATTGACTTTGCTGTATTGTAGAAAAGTCAGTGGCCTAAAAACTGTAATGAATGCCACTTCTCTTTTCTGTGCCTATTTTATGAGGTGGAAAATGTAGGAAAATCAAGAATTTCCAGCAGCACAAAAGAGAACTAATTACTCTTTATTGCTTTGGGATGGTTGGAAGTCACCCACCATGACTTCCCTCTTGTGAGGGAAGGAAGAGAATCTGAGGCCAATGAATGGCATAATAGATCTTCCAAACCCACATGGTATGCTAATGTATCCAATCATAAAAGAAAAAAAATGTTTGAATAGTGGGGCTGGTTTTAGCCTCTCTAGCCAGGGCTTCCGGTCGTCCCAGAGCCTAATTCCTGTGAAGGGCATTCAACTGTGTGGATCTGGACAAAATTTGCTTCCTGTGTGAACTTACTCTGAGACTGCCGAGGGGAAAGGTAGACCAAGCCTACTTTAAGAGAAAGTAAGATCCTGGTAAAATAGCCCTTCTTCCAGGAATCTGACTTAAACGCTGTGTTGTTATGAGGCATGAGTGAAGAGGGAGTAGGAAGCAGAATCTTGAGTGATACAGAACTAGCACCTATTATCACAGGAGGATGGATGACTGTGACAAAAGCCTTATTTGTGTTTGAGTTGTTTGTGTTTAGGCAAATTGGACAATTCTGTATTGAAAGTTTCAGACCTAGGGAATGGCATTTAATCAAGTAAATAATTTAATCAAGCATACAATCATCACAAAACTAAAACCTAAGGGTGATATAGAGAGCTGTATTTAAGGTAAAGCAGGTTTCCAACATTGCTCATGTAGACTTTTGTATAGCTAATAGATAGATAAATGGCCAGAGAGAAGGCAGTGACCATGTGCCACTACAGAGGAAGCTTTAGACTTTTATCTACTATTTGGAGCAACTAGACTTACCTGGTAGGTCTTTGCAGTGTGTGCTGTACATGCTGACTTCATTCTTAGGCAAATGCAATCCTACAGAACTGCCTCATTTTTAAAGTAAAAATGGGTTAACATTACAAAGCCACTGTAGCAAAGCATTTCTATTAAAACAATCCTACTGGTTATATTTAATGCTTTCTAGATTTCCATATGGCTCAGAGGAGCTGTGTGGAGCACAGGAAGGCATCAGAGTAATCATTAAAGATCAAGGGTTTCCCAATTATCAAGTAACACTTAATAGACAATAGCCTGAGATCAATGAAGCATAGCTTTGCAGTTTCATATATTTGAATCAAAGATTTTCAGGGGAACAAGGCACAGATGTCTGAGTGTTATGAAGGTCACAGGTGTTTGTCAGTACATTTAGAAATATGCTCATCAAAACTGTCTAGTGATTTTGCGTTTCCACCTCTTTAACAGTTAATAGAAAATGCTGACTTGAAATCTCTCCATTATACAGAACCCTGGGGTGCATTTGAAGAGTATTTCTGACATTTCTATATCAAAGTTAATATTCTAAAATAAAGTACATTATGGCCCTATAAAAAAGAACCCAATTAACTCTTAGCAATGAGAATTGTGTTTGTTCTATGTTTAATTTTAATAATGTGGACATTCACAAAAGCAAGACATAAGTATTTTTCAAAAGAATGACACTCAAGGTGTGTCTTGAGGTCAAATAGATGCAGACCATTCTTCTTTCTTCTTTATATTTACAACTATAGCTCTTTACTATGATCCTAGAAACTTCAAATGATGCCCTCAAGGCAATGCAGGAAGTATTCATCATAGAAATATTCAATTGTATTTTCTGGATAGCCTCTGCTGAGACAGGAATGGGGCTGACATTTTCCAGGAAATTTTCCAATAGTAAGAGAAGATGGAAGGGCATGGCTGAGGAGTCTTGTTGTCATAAAGTGGTAACAGTTCCTTGTAGAGAGCTGCAAAGCTTAACAATACTACCTCAAGAACTCCACACTAACAGGGCTGGCTAGTAGCACTCAAGTGAGGCCAAAGATCCTCCAGAGTGCTCCAGCTTTTGTTTTTTGTTCTATGAAAGTAACATCTGACTTTGAGATAACATGTTTTTCAAGTAAGTGAGTGGGGATTTTTTTGCTTCAAAGTTTGTGGAAGCATCTGTCTTCTCATCTAGACTTCTGCTTCAACTGGTCAATAAGTGATAGCATTTTAAAAACACAGAAAACAACAAGAAAGAAACCTCCAAAGGAACTAAGTGTTCTCTACTAACTTCTTCAGGTCACAGTAGCTTTGACTGCTCCTCAAAGTTCATGAGCCAAGAATACTAATTAACATTAGCTAGCCCTCATAAATAATTCAAGGTAATCAATGTTTTAATGAAAGGATAAGAATTTGAAACTATTTTAAAAAATTATTTTAATTGTGGTGCTAATTTGTTTCTATACACTCACTCAAATATGGCATAGCAGGATTCCAGTCAAAGTTCCTCCTTCAGCCAACCCTGTGCATATCCCTGGTTACATCTTAACTCCAAAGTTGGAGGACTGCCCCAGTCAGTCTCTGGACGCTCCCTACTACCTTGGATTCACACACATCACACTGAGATTGCTACAGCTCTTTCTTTTAAGGGCACAACATAGTTATCACAGTCCTGCTTTTGCCTTTGAATACCTTTCTTTATTCATTTGTTTTTACTTTTTATTTGTTTATTGTAGTGGGTAGCTGTTCCAACTTTGACCTGGAAGTATTACCCCCATTAAGGCTTCAGTAACTGTCATGCCTACAAGGCGGAGCCAAGACAGGAGCCCTGAAGAACCGAGATTTGGATGTGCCAGCTCTTTTGGTTCCTGGATCCTAGATCCTGGAGGTAGACTGAGCAGAGTTCTCCAGAGAACACCGCTGGACTGCACTTCACCTTTCCCAGACCCTGTAACCTATCTCTTCACTTGTAAGTTACCCCACAAAATAAACCTCCCTTTTAACTACGTGGAGTTGCCTTAATATTTCAACCAATAGTTTATGGATATGGTGTATGTGTGTGCCTATGTGCATGTGAATGCACATGAATGCATGTGTATAACTGTGGGGGTTGGATATTGGTGTTTGATGTTTTCTTCAATCATTCACTCCCCTTCATTTTTTGATAATAAAACCTCTTTCTAAACTTGGTGCTCACTAATAGGGCCAAAGCCCTGGTTAATGAGCTTCGGGGATCTGGCTGCCTCTATCTTCTTAGTGCTGGGATTACAGCTGTGTTGTCGCTGGACCCACCTTTTATGTCAGTGCTGGGGGTCTGAATCAGTTCTTCAATACTGGTTTGATAAACACTTTACCAACTGAACCAGCTCTGTAACCCTGCTAGGAACACTTTTAAAGATTATCTCATCATTAGGGTACTGATGATTTCTTTGTTAAGATGCTGATTCCATTAATTTCTCTGAAAAAGTATCAATGAGCAAGAGGCCTTTGCTGAGTAGATGTCTATTATCTCTTGATTTAGGATTAATTATCTAAAATTGTTTTGCTATTATAAGCATTTTCAATAATTTGAAATGATTCTAGGATTAATGATATGGAAATGTTCAAATAAGACACTGTCTCTAGTTTCTATGGGACCAATAATTACATTTTTAAAAATAATTTAATAGGGATATATGTGGAATGCTGTAAGCAGATATATTACCAGGATGAGATGCACACTGGCTAGGGGACTTTTATGCATTGCTGCAGAGAAAATATTGACAATTCTTGAAGGATTCATTGTTTATTTCTATGTCAGAAGAATCCATGAACTGTGTAGAATGAAGAGATGGTAGTGACCAATGTGAGAAACTTGAGAAAGTAATGAGGGTAATTTCCCATTGGCTGCTTGACATCCTCCATGGTTTCTTTCTGTTTGAAACAGGACTCAATTCATCTGAGACTCACTGACAAGCTTGAAGACCTCCTGTTGAGACCTCCCCTGTACATTGACCATCAGGATATTGATGAAAGTGGATCCTTTTAAGCAGATGGGTGTCCTATACCTCTGTGGTCAGTGGCTGTCTGTCTTGTGTTAGAAATACGCCCCAGGTGAGTATTTATTAAGATAAATAATATGAAAATTAGCCAGTGAGGTGACTAAGCAGTTAGAGGGGCTTGTTGTCAAGACTGATGATCTGAGTTCCATTCCCAGAACTCGCATGGAAGAAGGAGAAAACAGATTACTGCAAGTTGTTTATTACCTCCACATGCATGCTGTGGCATCTACACACTCCCACACAAAATATAACAAAAATTTTAAAGAGAAAATTATTATGAAAATAATAGTGACTTTTGTAAAGTGTATTGATTTTTTTAATCATATTCAACTTGATTTAAGTTGTATTTTTATCATTACTATTCTGGTGATCAAAACTCAAGAAATACTTGGGTGATTTTTGTGTGCTATACACTTTGCATTTTACATCACAACTGATGAATTTAGCATATATTCTAGTCTGCTTAAGTCACAATGCATCCTTGAAACTCCAGTTTTCATAAGAGAAGTACACATTTGTTTGCCAAATGTTTTCACACTGGCACAGTTTTTCCAGTTCATTTTATTACCATGATTTGCTTTACTGGGAGTAAATAATGGTATAGTGTTTATTGAAAGGGTTTGATTTATGTATGCCATGTGTTTTAGTTCTGACTGCTATGACAAAGTAGCATTGGTTTGTGAAGAACAGAATGTTCTCAGTTCTGGATGTAGAAGCTTCAGTCAATGAAGTATCAATGCTGCTAACTTCCAGTGAGGCACTCTTCCATGTTTCATACTGTCCACTTTTCATTGTATTGTCCATCCTGGAGATTAGATGAGAGGTCTCAAGTCCATTTCATAAAGCACTAATATCATCTCTGGCTTCCAATCTTAAGATCATTTTAATTATTTATGTCCCATTTTTTACTACTATCATGCTGGGGGGAGTTGATTTCAATATTTGAATTTGGAACATATATGATCTATCTATTGTACTATTGTATTATACAAAGTATTGTAATCAAGTTTTGTTTTAATATATATTACACACACACACACACACATCACACACACACACACACACACTTCTATTTACATTACCTTCCAG
This sequence comes from Peromyscus aztecus, assembly GCA_902168405.1. NCBI lineage: Eukaryota > Metazoa > Chordata > Mammalia > Rodentia > Cricetidae > Peromyscus > Peromyscus aztecus. Next base: position 51,428 of record CABHPQ010168331.1, on the reverse strand, counting down.
ATTTCTAAAAATCAGGAGATTTCAAATAGAGAATAATACATATAAATAAAATTTCCAGAGAGTTAAAAGCATGACTTTTTAGAAGCTTAACCTTCATATTGTCAGTCACTATATATTTAAAAAGAAAACAATTTTTCAAAATTGGTTCATGCATTCTCCTCTTACATAATCATGATTATGCATTTTCTTCAAGACTTAGAAATCTTATTTGGGGCATAAATTGTATATAGACTTGATACATAGTGGTTATACCGTAAAGTTCTGTTTTTCCCAAGAATAAAAGTCTTTGGATTCAATGTCTACTCTTAATAACTTTCCTTAAACATTTTCCATTAAGATTCAGTTTAGCTAAATTAAAATCTAAGCAAACACACAGTCAATAAAATCTAATAATTCTAGTTATTGTTTTGGGGGGTGACGTTTCTAAAATAAATGCAAAGTCTCTGGTGTCACCGTCTTCTGTAACCTTCAAGACAAGAGCTATAGCCTCGTATGTTACTTGAAATCCCTTTGTCAGAGCTGAATTTGCACTTATCTGGTGAACAAATTTGAAGACAACAATAGTCAATTTTTCTACATATGGATTTTTATTTATATTTTTCTAGACTGAAAAATGCTACCGTAGGTAAGTCAAATGTTGCTATTTTAACTTACTTCTATAATGGGGGACTTAGTTCTTCCTTCCTGTATGGAGTTTGAGTCATGATTCTTTTACCTAAGTTCTCTGGAGGCCCCCATCTTTCCTCATCCCGTGACAGTGTGAACCGCCCACATCCGTACAGACTGCATGGGAACATACTGCCAGCTAGATGCTGAGAAGGTGATACGGGAGAATAATGAAAATGACGATAACAGCAGTAACAGCAGCAGCAATGGGAGGCATCATTTGCAACAGACTATATTGCAATTTTATGTTAAACTATGAGATACAGTATTTCTTTTTATCTGTTATTCTTCTCCCGTTACTGCTGGCACTGGGAGCTTCTATGTGTTGTAGTTTTTCAGATATGGCTCCAAAAATACAGAACTAAGTCAGTTGAGTGATTTCAATGACACTATCTGGGAGGAGATGGATTTCCACAAATCTCCTTTTGCAAAATCTGTGGTAACTACAGTAGAGCAGCAAAGCCAGCATGCCACAGTTAGGTGGAGATGGCTGCAGACAGCAACCCTCCCATTTGAAAAGATGTACAAAAATTACTTCTGGTATCTGGATCCTTTGTCCTCACTCCACCCTAGACACACAGTAGAAACAAAGATGGTAATTTGTGGTATGCATAAGAGAAATATGCACAAGAAAATATTCATAATTGAAGAAACATAGGTACATGACAAAGAATAGAGATGAGAATTTGGGATGCAAATGCAAGAATATCCCAAATTGACACACAAGTGAAGCAAAAATGAGAACTCGAGTACAGGATGCTGTGTTAACATTTAAATGTTCAGGGGAGAATTATCAAGGGTGGCTGATGACTGAAGTCATAGATGGGAAACATGTATATTGTAGTACAGAGTGAGTGAGCCCTTAAAGGGCCAGTTGTACCAGGGACAGCCTAGAAAGTTTGACAGGGTCAGTCTGTGTATAAGGGTTGATGGGAAGGGCCAGTATACTCCCAAGAACAGCAACAAAAAGAAAACAGAACAAGACAGAAAACAGGAAATCAGCAGAAGACACAAAGGTTGAGGACATCTGAAAGCCAGTTGAGGACCTGGAGGTGACACTCATATCACAGATTCTTTTTATAATGCCATAATACTAAAACCATTCATGCTCTTATCCACCAATTTTCAAGAAAAGATGTCAGGCAAAAGTGACTCTGTATCTGAGTTGAAAACTGTATTTGATCAGGTTGAAATCCATTTATGACAAAGCTAGAGTGGAAAGTTTAGGTATTTACAGGTGCTGTTCATGTCCCTCCAATTGTAGAATATAGTTCAGAGTGCTTAGTAGAGTTGAAATGATAAAATAAATATGAACTAATTTTGTATGCTTGGGTTTGTCTAAATGAACAAGAGCTAAATTTGTCTTCTTAGGTTAATAGAATGGTTGGACTCTGGTTCTTATTTTCCTCACACCATCCTCTCCATGTAGCTGGCAACAGTTTTGTGCTTATGCATATAAACATTGAGGACAGCTTCTCATATCAATGCTGTGGCATCTCTTTGCATTATCAGTGGAATATTTTTAATGCAAAAACACAGAGTAAGAGAGTTTAATTCTATAATTTATTACAGCATGTCAGTTAATGATACATGAACATGATACAGATGGTGCCTCAATTGCTTAACAGATTTAGATTATGATCCATTGTCAAGGGTCATCAAGACCAGTTACATTCTGTCATACGAAACCATTATATTTCTAGCTTAGATAATTGGTCCTTTCTAGATTTCTATAAGCTTAATATTATTGAAAAATTTTGACAGTGTTGACAGTGCATTTTAATAAAGTATGATCATCATATATTTTCTTAAACTTATTAACAATATTTCACTTCTCTTTTACTTTGCCTACATTAATCATATTATGGCATTTTTTGTTGAAAAAGATAATATAAGGCATATGGTGTCAATGAGAATGAACTTTTCCTTACATGCCTAGAGATAGGTGACTTTGCTTTCCATTTTCTCCATCTTCTATCACATTTTTTATTCAAACACTGGATATTAATGATTCTTATGAATTATTTCTTATATATCATAGATATAGAGAATAATATACCAGATTGCATTGTACCCACCACTCAGCTAATAAAATAATCTATTCATAAAAACAGTTGAAGCCCTCTAAGCACCCACTCATACCACATCTTCTAACCTATCCAATGGCCACCTTATTTCATATTTAATATTTACTAGTTTATGAATGTGGTGGTTTGAATGAGAATGGCCCTTGTAGGCCATTTGCAATATTTAGTCAACAGCTAGTAGAACTCTTTGAGAAGTTTTAGAAGAATAAGGAGGTATTACCTTGTTGGAGAAGTACGTCTTTGGAGGTGGGCTTTGAGGCTTCAAAAACTCAGGCCAGTCCCCGTCTCTCTCTCTCTGCCTGTTGCCTGTGAATTAAGATGTAGCTCTCAGCTATGTTCCCAGCACCAGGCCTGCCTGCCTGCCTACCACCAGGCTTTCTACCACAATGATAATAGACTAAACCCTTTAAGCTGTAAGGCCCCAATTATATGTTTTTTTCTATATGTTGCCTTATTCATGGTGTCTCTTCACAGTAATAGAAAAGTAACTTAGAAAATGAAGGATCCCATATCAGATTTACTAAATAACTATATTTACTATATATTTTAAAATTTATAAGAGAAGAATCATAGTTACATATTGTTCTGAGTCTTGCTTTTTTTCACCCAACCTTTGAGATTCAACTGTGTTAAAACTAGTTTGGGCTTCTTTGTAGAATTTTCTAATGTGTCCCACTATTTTTTTTCTTTATACACACACACATACACACACACACACACACACACACACACACACACACACACACACACACCATATGACCATGACTATACCACTTTGTCTATGTCTTAAATTCATAGAGTATATTTTGGTCATATTCTTTGCCTTCTCCCCAAGTCATCCCAGATACTCTCCCCTCACCTCCCCAACTTCACATTCTTTCTTTCTCTTAAAAGAAAAGAAAATCAACATAAAACTACACACACACACACACACACACACACACACACACACACACACCCCAAGAAAACAGCAACAGCAGCAAATAAAAATCATGGAGTTTGTTTTGTGCTGTCCCATTACTCCAGGGCCTGGGGCCTGCCCTGGACTGTGGTTGATATACCCAGTGATGCTTCATTAGAGAAACTGAGTTTTACTTTTCCAGCAGGGATTAGATGACTAGGAATGGGACTTGTGCTTAACTTCCCCTCTCCATGATGGAAGCTTTTCTGGTTTGAACTCATGTAGGTCTTGTGCATGCTGTCACAGTCTGTTAGCTCATCAGTCTGGTCAGGTCTGGATGATACTGTTTCCTTGGAATCATCCACCATGACTGGCTCGTTCCTTTCTGTTCCCTTTCTGCGTTGATCCCTGGCCCTTGAGGGGAAGGGTGTGATACAGACATTTAGGGCTGAGTGCTTCAAAGCCTATCATTCTCTGCATCTTGTCTGGTTGTGAGTCTTTGTATTAATCACCATCTACTATAGAAGAGGCTTTTCTGATGCGGTTTGAGGGAGACTCTGATCTATAGATGTAGCAGTAGGAGTCATTATAGCAGCATTAGGAGTCACTACATTCCTCAGGCAGAATAATAGCAGTAGATTTTCTCCTAGGGTTCATGAACTATCTAGATTCAGGTTCTTAGCCTCATTAGCAGTGTTAGGTAAGCATTCCAGCTCATGAATCAGGACTTAAATCCAAGTAACAGGTAATGGATTACTCCTATAATATTTGTACCACTATTCCACCACTGGATATCTTTCAGACAAGTCACCTCTATAGCCCCTGGAATCTTCCATCATTTTTCAAAGAGGGAATTGTAAATTCATTTAAAACAGATTATCAAATATTCAACAATACTCTTATTGTGTTGTAATTCTGTGCCATAATATTCAACCCTGAAAATTACAATTAAGAGGACTCATTTCCTCTAACCATCTGTTGATAATTATTCAACAAATTTACAAATTTCAGGCAAAAGATAAAATCTTAACACACTCTAACAGACTATTAATGATATTGCCTATGCTTGTCTCTGTCTCCTTACTATTCTGCCCTACTAAATATAGTGCTGAAAAAATACATGTGAAATTAGTATACTGAGAGAATAAAGAAACAAATTCCTCAGCAAGGATTATTCTTAGTATCGGACCATTTTTATATAATAAGAGAGGAAAATAAGCCCCTTGGAAAGATTTGCTAGGAAAAATAGAAGTTGGTGTTCTGTTTTCCCCAGATCACTTTCCTGG
>CABHPQ010168331.1:0-46388 GCA_902168405.1 Peromyscus aztecus | reverse complement strand
AAAAGTGAAGTTGTAGGCAAGGTAATATTAATTTTCTTCAAATCAAAGTAAAATGACATCTTATTGCATTCATAGAATATTATGGTGTGAAAATACTTCATTTCAATTGAGTGGGGCCTGGAATCAGCTTTATGCTGCTCTTGACATTGTTCGGAGAGAATGAGTCTGGTAAAAGGAGAGAGGCTACAGAACCAAGAGGAAAATGTGGGTCATGTCTTGCCTTGAGCTGAACTGGATACTCTTTGGTTTCTTTTCTGCGCCTACTCATTCTTTGTCTATTGTAGGAATTTTGCATTCTTATCAGTCAGAGTATATCCACCACCAAAGCTTTAGGTCATGCTTGATGCTTATGCAATAAATTGTATAAAGCAATGCAGAAGGAATCGGCATGTCATTGGAGTCCTTGGAGAACTGAGCCTGGTCTAAAGTAGAAGTGGAAAGAGTTGGAGTTTGCTGTCACAGAAGCAGATTCTGTAGAACTTGCAGGGTAATCTAATAAGGACTGCCATGAACCACAGCTAGCAGAATAAGAGACATAGAGTAGGGAGCAGTAGAACAAGGCTCTTCTATAGAAACAATGACAAGGGCTGCCCATCTTTAAATGTGGCATGGTCCACATGGCAGTGAACTACAGACACAAGAGAAGCTTTATTGTCTCTGTCTTCTCATGTTTCTGACCCTGGTAGTTCTCCGAGGAACTCCTACTAGGCAGAAGTCTAATGCAACATTTCAGAGGTAGCTGATTTCTGTCCTGGCAGCTTTGATCTGTGTGATTTTTTTTCTGGCCCTCTTAAGCCCTAGGATTTTTTTTTTTAGAATAACCTACTGTGATGATGACTGATGGCCAGTCACTTTTGTAATGCAAACCAGGTCCCCTGTGCACCAAGCTATCCCCGTTAATATTTCTTAGCCCTTAGTGGATAGATTACAAATTCTTTTCATAAGCTTTCTGACCTTGTCTTAAGCTTTACATACCATGGTGATGAATTTATTGAGTGATGGTGACTATGTATGAGTTGTGCAACAGAGACAAATGAGCATTAGCTGTTGACAAAGTAGAGAAGAAAATATTGTTCTTTACACCTTTATTAGCAAAGGCATGATCTACTATAACTCCTCTTCAGTGATTTATCCATAAATCTTTTCTCACTTAGTAAAATGCCCCCCATTGCTTCTCCAAGCCAACACCATGTTTTTGTAATACATTATTAGAGCCATGTCAGGTTCAAGATGCAGTGTGCTGGGGGCTTCAAGGAGGGATATTTTACTTTCTGCTTCTAAAAAATTCCTCTACGGCTCCAAGGACATATTGGTTCCCTTCTGCATTGTTCTGCACAACTTATTACATAAGCACCCAGTGCACCCTAAAGTTTGATGGTGGATATGTTTCTTTCATACAGTTCTTATATTTTTTTATAGACGTTGGGGAAAAATATTTAAAAAGAAACTATAGGACTTGAAAAGAAAATGGGAGCTCCTTCCCTCAAAATTATATTCAAAGGAATAATTTAACAAGAGCCCTGGACCAAAACTATTTGAATATTACTATTAATCTGTAGTTCTTTTGCTAGCTAGATGTAAAGAAATTTGTTTTCTTTTTTAAGGACCAAAAATTAAAGGTACGCTTGCTGTGGGATGTTCTGTATGGCAAATGTGTTGCTAATAAAACACTGATTGGCCAGTGGCTAGGCAGGAAGTATAGGCAGGACTAACAGAGAGAATTAAAAGAACAGGAAGGCGAAGGGAGTCTCTGCCAGCTGCCAGCCAGGACAAGCAGCATGTAAAGATGCCGGTAAGCCACGAGCCATGTGGCAAGGTATAGATTTATGGAAATGGATTAATTTAAGATATAAGGACAGTTAGCAAGAAGCCTGCCACGGCCATACAGCTTGTAAGCAATATAATTCTCTGTGTTTACTTGGTTGGGTCTGAGTGGCTGTGGGACTGGCAGGTGAAAGAGATTTATCCTGACCGTGGGCCAGGCAGGAAAACTCTAGCTACAGTACGCTAATTTAAAATATTTTATTTCTTTCCTTGTTTTGGATCAAGGCAAGGAGATCTGTGGATAACAACAACTGTATGGACTTTCTGGACTATAGTCAAGAACAGCATGAACTCCCCCTCTTTGAATATGGCACTTTCCCACAGTTTATGTTTGTTCTCACATTTTCTCAATTTAAGTTCAGAGCCAGAGCACCAAGGTCAATGTGTAACACAGTCAATCAGCACAGGGGGCTGAGTCATTATCAAGTATTGCAGTGGGTCAAGGAACCCAGATGTCTCTTAGAAAATAGGAGGTTTTGTATATGCAAGTAAGTTGTAGCTTCTCTTTAAGTTTCCAAAATGAGACAGATAATTTCAACTTATAGAAATGTGGAAAATAGTTATAAATGGGAAGTTATCTGCAATTGTGGGTAGGATTTTATAGTGGAGATTTCAGTGTTCATTGTCTAGTTTAGGTAAAGACAATCATAACTGGAAATAGGCTGAATGTACAGCAGATTAATTTAAAGCCCCTTTAACACATTGGTTTTTGCATAGTAAGCAGAAGATAGATAAATTATAGGTCTGTATAGTAGTAGATGACATAATTAGAACAGTCCCTCAAATAGACTAGTCTGCAGTAATGAACTGGGTGGATTAGGGAGACAATAGGTAGGTGGATGGCTATTCGTTAGATCACTTAAAGGGTTTAGGAAGAATAACAACGCCTTGACCTAGGACAGGGGTTTCATCCCAAAGATGGGATCAGGAGGCTTTTTGGTAAACTGGACAGAATAATTCCAGGTAAGTTGAAAAACGTCATACAAAAAATATTGAATTCAAGCAGTTTTGGTCATGCAATGTAAATATGTTACTTACCAAAGCCAGTTCCTAACATTACATGGCATTGCCCTCTAGGTTATTTCATTACTGGAAGCTGCAGGAGCTGATAAGGCCACGACAAATTTGAAATATAATTGCTGTTCTGTCTTCCTGTGATATAGTTTGTGTTCCATTTCTTTCAAGTAAACAGAATCAAGAATTGCAGTCAAGTTCAATATTAGCAGTCTGTTCTTCAGAAATGGGAACAGTCTTGAGTAAGGTCATGGGGTAGAAAGCAGGTTTGATCTTCTAGTTCTCATCACTGCCCATAAAGACATGCTTTCACTGTGGGAGGAGGAGGAGTCCGTGTTCTGAATTCTGTGCTCCTGAGGGAGGTCTGTCCATACTGACATATCTGAAGGACATAACTAATTCAAGGCGATGGTGTCCTGAAGGAAACCACTAAGTTAATAGATCACTAAAAATTCATTAGGGGAAATATTTCATAAGTAACACAAAATATTACTACTACTTGAAAGGACTTTAGTGTTCACTTAGAGTCAGGCCAAAGTGAACTTGAATTCCTATTTCTCCTGTTATTATTCAGTTGGAAAACTCCTTGGTCTTTGTATAAGGAGATTAAGGTTAGAGCAACTTCCCCAAGTGTGATGGGGAGATCAGAGGAAAGATTAAAGGATTATTTAAATGATTCACAAATAAAGCAATAATATATGTATAATATATATCATATATATGATAGAGAAGGTTGTCTGATCTGAAGGGCCCATTTCCCAGAGTAGTGACATCTATCAAGGTTTATAGCTAGGATATAGCTGGTATCCAGGCAGGAAAACTCTTCTGGCCTTTTGCATTTGTATACTTAGTGTGGGGAAGCCATGAAGTAGAAGGCACGACAATCATTTGTACCAGACCAGGTAGCAGACATACGTATGATCTGAGAAACACTGTGTCCATTAGATGGCAGAGGTAAAAACTTCATTTTATTATTGTTTCATCTTTTACCCTTGTGGTCTGCTCTGCTTAGGTGCCCTGTTGAGAGCTTATCTTTGGTCTTATATGTGGTGATAAACCACCTGGGACCTTGTGTTTATTGTCTGGATCACTTGAAACAGTCGCTTTCCCCTTCACTAGTTCCCTGATTGCCTGTCTACCTGTATTCCCAAGACTGACTTGCCTCAAACTTGTAGCCTGTGTCTAGAATAAAAGTAGCTAGACTCTTCTCATGAGACGATTTGTCTATTAATAGGATGGAGACATACCTGTATCGACATGTTACTACATGGATAAAGTAAGTTAATAGATGTCTTTACCAGGACATGCAGACATTGAGTTGTTACAAGAAGTGAGACCAGGACAATGACTCAGATCTCTTGAATATGAACCACAACTCCCTTGGAGTTCCCTACCCTCTTCTCTTTCAGAACTCCTTCTTTCACAAATTGGTGACCTCCATTTGGTCGTTATGTTGATACTGCCTTCTTCATCAGATTTTTTCTGTCATTGCTAAGAGGCTATTTATGTCAACTCTATGCAATCCATCATTTTGAAACTGTATTGAGTACCTACTTTATGAAGGGAGCATGCTTTTTATGATAAATGACATGCCTTCATTAAAAACATAATTATTACCTATTTCCCTACAAATTATTAATCACCATTATTATTTTTAATCAGGATTAAGAGGTGCTGTTCTGTAATTAAGTGTTCTGGGAATTCAGGACTGGGTTGAAATAAGCCCCTCTATCAAGGGCACTGGTCACTGCTATAAGGGTCCAGCTGCAGAGTAGACCTTTAGAAACATGCAGTTCATTTAAAAATCTGATTAGAAAAATTAACAACAATATATGATAGAGACAGAATAAGGTGAAGGCAAAATATAAACTACATAGGAAGAAGAAAGAATGTCAGAAATCCTAGCAAGGAACCCACTCTACCCTTCTATGTGTAGTTATGTGTTCATTCTGGGAACGGCTTTCAGGACTTGAAGTTTATTTATGTTTCACTAAAGAAGAAAATGAACGTGAGCTTGCTTAGTGTTTGATGGGCTGGAATTTGAATTCAGATTCATATATCTCCACAACTTTCAATCTCTATGTCTTTTATAAACCTTGTTATAAAAAAAGACTTCCCTTCTGGACATCAATTCATTTCTAATTTCAGATGTACAGATGTAATATCTTGGACAAAACTTGGACAAATGTTTTTTTTTTCCAGAAAACATACAATATTTAGATTTAACTCTTGTATGAGTACAGTTAATCCTTGGATGTGCTGAAGCTTCTAGGTTGATCAGTGTTTTTATGAGTGGTGATGTGTGTTTCATACACAAATATTGGGCAAAGCTGAATACCTTGTGGTATAACACTGGAATTTTCAGTTCATTTTTGCAATATTGTCCCTTAAAGTATTTTATATTATCACTGTACTTCTACACTGAGGATCCTAATACTCCAGGACACAAGAGTTGACAAAGTTAGAGTGTGGCATGAATATATTTTAATCTCATACAATGCACACACATTTCAGAAAAAAACAGTATTATTATTCTATTATAGAAAATGCATAGTAACTACTTTCTATATTCAACTCTATACTCCATTATAATTTAGGATACTCTATCTACATCATATGAACATGTACCCATTACAATCTGTAATTACTCATTTTTAATCTTATTTTATTTTAGTTCTATCAGTAATTATGTAGGTGACTAGTAGGGTGGTGTTTCTTTTGTAATTTTCTAGTCTAAATCTTGTACTAAAGTAGACACGAGGAAGTACTCCAATGAAAAATGCGTCATGAATCAATGTACGTGATCTCTATACCATTTATTTATTTATTTATTTATTTATTTATTTATTTATTTATTTATTTATTTATTTATTTTGTTTTTTCATTTATTTTATTTTGAGACAGGGCCTCATGTGTCATAGACTGGCCTTGAATTTTCCATGTAGCTGAGGATGGCCTGCCAGTTCTGACACTTCTACCTCCTCTCAAGAGTGTTGGGCAGATATGTGGACAATGTCCAGTTTGCTGTAGTTACATTCCTTATTTTGCTTCATTTTAATCTAAAAATGATATCTTTAAATATGTTCTAATCATATCTTAGATTAGGCAACTTTAGCAAGTTTTTAGTAGTAATATTAAGAATGTATGTACTATATAGCATTGTGGAAAGTGATTTTTCTTCGTCTTTTTCTTTTCTTTTTGAGATTATAACTAAATAATTTTTATCTTTTCTTTTCTTCTTCCAATCTCTCCCATGTACCCAACCTTGTTCTCTTTCAAATTCATGGTCTCTTTTTTCACTGATTATTGCTACAGGCATATATGTATACACACAGACACACACACACAGACACACAGACACACACACACACACACACACACACACACACACACACACACACACTTTCTGAAATATGGCCTATTCAGTCTGTCTAATGTTACTCGTGTTGGCATTCAAGCATGCCTGGCCTGCCCCTTGGGGACCTGACAAGGTGCGTCATTCCTGTGTGCATGTGCTCGCCAGAACACAGGCAGTACTTGGGCCTGTGCAGGGTCCTGACGATGTCATGCGCTCATTGCTGCATAGTCTCTGTATGCATGTGCTGAGCCCCCCTTTAAAAGGCGGAGCTCTGCCCTCCTCCATTTTCTTCTTCTAGGCACCTGCCTGCTTTCCCTCTCTTCTTCTCTCCTAGGTCCCCACCCACATTCTCTCTCTGTCTCTTTATCCCCTTCTCTTCCTGTGGCCTCTCTTCTCCATAGTCTGCCCTGTGCCTCCTTTCTCCCCTCTCTTTTGTCCCCTAATAAAACCCTCCACATGAATTCTGTCCTGTGGTGTGACTTTCTAGGGCCCCCTGGATCCAATTCGCCAAGGCCACCTTCGCTGTTTGTAAATTGTAACAACTTGTATATGTTTTCAGGGCTGATTTGGTATTAGATAACCATTTGGTGTGCTGTTTCCTGGGGAAGACTATTTCTCTTACCCTCGGCCTTCCTTAGTTAATTGTAATTTTTGTATAAGGTTGAGCCTCTTGGTCTTTCCCAATCCATTTTAGCATATTTATTATTATTGTTTTTGAAACCAAAAATTAAGGATAAACATTTTAGTCTGAGAAATCATAGATTGCTTGAGACATTGTAGATAATATATTTAATCTTTAAGAGTACATTTTTTTTTGGTGTGGAATGAACATCACTACCATTTGTGTCTGCTGACGAATACCTTCTGATTATATTTTAATTATTTTACTCAATCCCTCCATTTTCAACACTTTGAGTTCATATGTACAGATATTTAGTAAATTGTATTTTTTTCTATATAATCATTTGCTGTATTTAAAATAATCTTGGAGCTCTTTTAAAACTACTTTGGTATCAGATTTATTTTGTGTCATAGTTTTTGCTGATTTGAAGTGAAGATAGACACACCTGGGAATAGGGGCTGACTCAAACAGCCTGGTCTATGGGCATGTCTGTGGGGAATTTTCTTAACTGCTAATTGAGGAAGGCAAAGCCCACTGTGGGCAGTACCATCCTTGGGCAGGTGGGTCTGGGCTTATATGAATGGTAGCTAAATGAGCCAATAAGCAGCTTTGCTCTACAGTTTCTGTTTCTATTGCTGCTTCCAGCTTGTGATTAAGTTCCTGGCCTGACTTTCTTTGATGATGTATTTTGACCACTAAGACACAGCAAATGCCTTCTTCCCCAAATTAGTTTTGTTCGGTGTTTTATCACAGCGACAGAAAACAAAGGACAGTTTGTCTTTTTACCATCTTGATTTTAGGAAATCTGAGAAAGAAAAGAGGGAAGTTAATGAAGAATTTGATGAGACACTGGGTGGGAAGAGGATCAGTGTGAGCTTCTGTGCCATTATATATCTTAAAACACACCTGGGCATTTGATACCAATGTTTCCCATCCTTGTCTTCAGAAAGGCTCTGGCTTTAGTCTCTCTGAGCCATAGTTGAACCCATAAGGTTATAGGAAGGTGTGTGTAGGCAAAGTGGCTCTCTGTACCCAAGGCACAACCTGAAGAAACAAAGTCAGAATGCTCTCTGCTGATTAAATTCCTGACATTGGGCTGATGTCCCTCTTCAAAAAACAGGGGATTGCCTTTGCTTACCTGCTTGTTTTCTAAATCCTAAAATCTGACAATAGCAAATGCTGACTGAGGGAAACTGCTCAAGCAGCCTCTAAAATGGTAGTTATATAGTAAGTATGGCATTTGAATAGAAAAGGATAACTTAAGCTTCAGGAGGAAACTAATGAAGGAAAAAAGGACTCTTTCAGCCAGGGAAGCAGGTGGGTTAACTACAGATCTTCAGTTCTGCCCTCAACCCCACCTCCAAATGCAACCCTCCAGTCTCATCCTCAGTGCTGTAGCAGACTATCTGCTGCAGACCTCTTCCCCCACTTCCAATGGATCACACGGATCTTCCCCTTCCAACTTCTTTCCCCCACTCATGGCTTTATTCCAGCCCTTAACTCCTGTAGGCACTCCCTGGCAACCCAAGGACCACTCCAGCCAGGGAAGCAAGTAGGCTAAATGCAGGTCTTGACCTCTCCCTCATAGCCTCCAAAACCAATCCCCAAGGTTTAACTCCACACTTCAGCAAACCACCTGTCCCCATCTATTGTCAATCACAAGATCAACCTTTCTGAACTTCCTTCCCTGCCAATTACTTTATATCAGTCCCCAAATCCAACAAGCATTCTCTGGAAACTCACAGACCACTCCTGTCAGGGAAGCAGATCTTCACCTCTCTCTCCATTCCCTCAAGCCCAATCACCCAGTCTTATCCCCAGGTCTTTAGCAGAACACTTGCCAGGGCCTCTCCTCATTCCCAGCCTGTACCCCCAGATAATTAATTAGATCCTGCTAGACTACTCTGCTTCCTTCAATCCTGTGCAGTCCTCCTTCCCCACTCCAGGCTATTCCCATTCCATCCACACTCCCAATACCTAGAAGCACAATTTATCTGGAGCCTCCAGTGCCACACCTATTAGGACCCAAAAAGAATTTCCTAATAGGCACTCTTCTAAGAACAAGATAGTACAAGAGAAACCAAGGAACAAACCACTCACCTAACAAAGGCAAGACCAGATATTAGCACCCAGACTATTTCCCAAACCAAATGCCTACATGTCAGCATAAAAACACATCAATAACAGCCAGGATAGTATGTCTCCACTAGAGCCCAGCAACCATACCACAGCAGCCTCTGAGTCTGACAGCACAGTGGAAACACAAGAAAAAGACCTTAAAACAGCCTTTATGGGTATGATAGAGGTGCCTAAAGAAGAAATGAATAAATCCCTTAAAGAAATCTAGGAAAACTCAATCGAAAAGTGGAAGGAAATGAATAAAGAGTTCAGTGGAAACATAATCAATAAACAAAACCCAAACAGGGGAAAAACCTGGAAATGAAAACTTTAGAACCAAAACACAAGCAGCAGAGGCAAACTTCATTCAAGAATACAAGAGACTGAAGAGAGAATCTCAGCATTGAAGATGAGAGAGAAGAAATTGATAAGTAAGTCAAAGAAAGTATTAAAAATAAAACAATAACAATAGCAACAACAACAAATCTAGGCATAAAACATCCATGAAATCTGGGGCATGATGAAAAGATCAAACATAAGAATAATAGGAATAGAAAGAGAAGAATCCCAGATCAAAAGCCCAGAAAATATATTTAACAAAATCATAGAAGAAAATTTTCTTAACTAAAAGGGCATGCCTATAAAGGTACACAAAGCTTAAAGAACACCAAATAGACTGGACCAGAAAAGAAATTTGCCTTGGCACATAATAAGTAATCAAAACACTAAACATCCAATACAAAGAAAGACTATTAAAATCTGCAAGGGAAAAGACCTAGTAACATGTAAAGGCAGACCTATTGGAATAAGACCTGAATTCTCAATGGAGACCATAAAAGCCAGAAAGACCTTGAAAGATGTTTTACATACTTTGAGAGACCACAGAGGCCAGCCCAGACTAATATACCCAGAAAAACTTTCAATCACAATTGATGGAGAAAATGAGATATTCTATGATAAAACAAAATTTAAGCAGTATCTATCTACAATTTCAGCCCTAAAGAAGGTGCTAGAAGGAAATTTCCAACCAAAATAGGTTAACCACACTGAAGAAAACACAAGGAATAAATAATCCCTGAGCAGCAAATAAAAAGAGGGGAAACAGACAGACAGAGGCACCAATGTGTGCACACATGCGGGCGAGCGCGCACGCACACACACACACACACACACACACACACACACACACACACCACCTGGCAACAACAAAATAACAGGAATCAACAAATACTGCTTATGGATATCTCTCAAAGCCAGTGTTCTCAATTTCCCAATAAAGAGAAAAGGAATAACTAAATGGATATGAAAACAGGATCCATTATTCTACTGCATCATCAAAACAAAAGTTAACATCAAGTATAGATATCAACTCAGGATATAAGGATGGAAAAAGATACTCCATGCAAATGGACCTAAGAAATAAGCTGGTGTGGCCATTTAATTATCTGACAAAATAGACTAAAAACTGAAACTAATCAGAGGAGAGTGGGAAAGACACTACATACTCATTGAAGAAAAAAATCTACCAAGAGGACATTGAAATCCATAATATCTATGCTCCAAACACAAAAGCACCCAAGTTCATAAAATAAACATACCACAACTTAAATCACAATTGACCCTTACACACTAATAGTAAGAGAATTCAATATTCCACTCTCACCAATAAAGAGGTTATCTAGACATGTACTAAACAGAGGAAGGGTCAAGCTAACTGACATTAGAAACCAAATGTACCTAACAGATATTTACAGAACATTTTACCCCCAAATGAGAGAATATACCTTCTTCCCAGCACCTCCTGGAACTTTCTCCAAAACTGACCACATACTTGTACACAAAGCAAGCCTTACCACACTTGCATCCTATCAGAGCATCACAGATTAAACTTGGATATAAACAACAGAAACAATAGAAAACTTACAAACTCATGGAAACCGAACAAGTCACTATCAGAGAACCACAGATTAAACTTGATTATCAACAGCAGAAAGAAGAAAAAACTTACAAACTCATGGAAAATAGAACAAGTCACTATGGAATGAAAAGGGAGTCAACACAGAAATTAAAAACTTTTTAGAATTGAATGAAAATGAATTCACAACATACCCAAGCTTATTGGAACCAATGAAGGCAATTTTAAGAGGAAAATTCATAGCACTAAGTGCCTACATAAAAATCTTCGATATATCTTATACTAGCGACTTAACAGCATACCTAAAACTCTAGGACAAATAGAAGAAATCACACCCAAAAGAATAGATGGCAGGAAATAATCAAACTCAGGGCTGAAATCAATAAAATAGGAACAAACAAGCAAACAAAAATTACAAAGAATCAATGAAACAAAGAGCTGGTTCTTTTAGAAAATCAATAAGACTGACAAACCCTTGCCCAAATTAACTAAAAGGTGGAGAGAATAACTAAATTAACAAAATTAAAAAGGAAAAGAAAGCCGTGGATCTCTGCTTCCAGATCCCTCAGTCATTGGATGGGGTTTCTAGCATGACAATTAGGGTGTTTGGCCATCCCATCACCAGAGTGGATCATTTCGGGCTGTCTCTCGACCATTGCCAGCAGTCTATTGTGGGGGTATCTTTGTGGATTTCTGTGGGCCTCTCTAGCACTTTGCTTCTTCCTATTCTCATGTGGTCTTCATTTATCCTGGTCTCCTATTCCTTGTTCTCCCTTTCTGTTCTTGATCCAGCTGGGGTCTCCTGCTCCCCCAAGCTCTCTTTCCCTTGACCCTCGCCCTTCATTTCCCCCACTTATGTCCAGGCTGTTCATGAAGATCTCATCCATTTCTCCATCATTGGGTGATCCCCGTGTCTTTCTTGGGGTCCTGTTTTCCAGGTAGCCTCCCTAGTGATGTGAGTAGCAGTCCAGTCATCCTTGCTCCACATCTAGTATCCTCCAATGAATGAGTACATACCATGTTTGTCTTTCTGAGTCTGGGTTACCTCACTCAGGATGATTTTTTCTAGATCCATCCATTTGCCTGCAAACCTCATGATGTCATTGTTTTTCTCTGCTGAGTAGTATTCCATTGTGTATATCTACCACATTTTATTTATCCATTCTTCAGTTGAAGGACATCTAGGTTGTTTCCAGGTTCTGGCTATTACAAACAATGCTGATATGAACATAGCTGAGCAAGTGCTCTTGTGGTATGATTGAGCATTCCTTGGGTATATGTCCAAGTGTGTTATAACTGGATCTTGGGGGAGATTGATTCCCAATTTTCTAAGAAAGTGCCATATTGATTTCCAAAGTAGCTGTACAAGCTTGCATTCCTACCAACAGTGGAGGAGAGTTCCCCTAGCTCCACATCCTCTCCAGCATAAGGTGTCTTCAGTGTTTTTGATCTTAGCCATTCTGACGGCTAGGCCCCGGGTGGAGCTCTGTGAGTCCAATTAGTGAGAAAGAGGAGGGTCTATATGAGTGAGAATTGTTGAGACCAAGGTTGGATAAAGCACAGGGACAAATAGCCAAATGAATGGAAACACATGAACTATGAACCAATGGCTGAGGGGCCCCCAACTGGATCAGGCCCTCTGAATGGGTGAGACAGTTGATTGGCTTGATCTGTTTGGGAGGCATCCAGGCAGTGGGACCTGGTCCTGTGCTCATTGCATGAGTTGGCTGTTTGAAACCTGGGGGTTATGCAGGGTCGTCTGGCTCGGCCTGGGAGGAGGGGACTGGCCCTGCCTGGACTGAGTCTACCAGGTTGATCTCAGTCCTCTGGGGAGGCTTTGCCCTGGAGGAGGTGGGAATGGGGGGTGGGCTGGGGGAAGGGGAGTGGGGCGGGAGGGGGGAGAACAAGGGAATCCGTGGCTGATATGTAGAACTGAATGGTATTGTAAAATAAAATAAAAAAAAAAGAAATTGACTAGAAAAAAAAGAAAGGAAAAGAAAGGCAAAAGAGCAGACTCTGAGGAAATCCAGAGACTCATAATGATATATTTTAAAAACCTGTACACCACTAAATTAGAAAACCTAAAGAAATGGATAAATTGTCCCACACATACCACTTACCAGTTAAATCAAGACCAGATAAGCAATTTAAGTAGACCCATGACCCCTAATGAATTAGAAGCAGTAATTCACATCTCTGAACCAAAGAAAACCTAAGGACAGATGATTTTAGCATAGAATTTTTCAAAGAAAAGTTAGTGCCAATACTCCTCAAATTATTCAATACAATAAAAACAGAAGGGACATTTCCCAATTAATTTTATGAGTCTCAAGTTACCCTGATACCCAAACCACATAAAGACCCAAAAAAGAAAGAGAATTACACATCAATTTCTTGGTGAACAGAGATGCAAAAATTCTTAATAAAATATTTGTAAATCAAATCCAAGAACATAGCAAAATAATCATCCACCATGACTATGGAGGCTTCATTCCAGAGATACAGGGATAGTTCAATGCTGTGGGAATGTTCTGTATGGCAAATGTGTTACTAATAAAACACTGATTGGCCAGTGGCTAGGCAGGAAGTATAGGCGGGGCTAACAGAGAGAATTAAAAGAACAGGAAGGCAGAGGGAGTCACTCTCTGCCAGCCACCGCCAGGACAAGCAGCATGTAAAGATGCCGGTAAGCCACGAGCCATGTGGCAAGGTATAGATTTGTAGAAATGGATTAATATAAGATATAAGAACAGTTAGCAAGAAGCCTGCCACGGCCATACAGTTTGTAAGCAATGTAAGTCTCTGTGTTTACTTTGTTGGGGCTGAGCGGCTGTGGGACTGGCAGGTGAGAGAGATTTATTCTGACCGTGGGCCAGGCAGGAAAACTTAAGCCACAGTTCAACCTATATAAATTGATGGAAGTAATCCACCAAATAAACAAACTGAAAGATAAAACTCAAATGATCATCTTATTCAATGCAGAAAAGGCATTTGACAAAACCCAACACTCCTTCATAAACAAAGTACTGGAAAAGTAGGGATAGGAGAGGCACACTTCAATGTAATAAAGGAAATGTAAAGCAAGCCCATAGCCAACACTCAAATGGAGAGAAGCTCCAAGCAATCCCATCCATGGAAGTCAGAAACAACACAAGGTTGTTCACTCTGTACATACCTATTCAACTTAGGACTTGTGGTCTTAGCAAAAGCAGTAAGACAACTGAGGGCAATCAATAGGGATGAAAGTTGGGAAGGCAGAAGTCACAATATCTTTATTTACAGTTGACTTGATAATATACATAACTGACCATAAAAATTCCACCAGGGAACTTCTACAGCTGATAAAAACTTTCTGCAATGAGACTGGATACAAAATTAACTCACAAGAATCAGTAGCCCTCCTATATGAAAATGACAAATGGACTGAGAAAGAAATTAGGGAAGTAATACCTATCAAATAATACAAAATATTTCATATTTTATACACACATATATAATATAATATTTAATATTGTATTATATTATATGATAGTTGCAAATAATATGGAATATCTTAGGGTAAATCTAAACAAGCAAGTAAAAGATTTGTATGATAAAAATGTGTTTTTGAAGAAAGAAATTGAAGAAGATATCAGAAGATGGAAAGATCACCCATGCTCATGGATAGGTTGGATTAATATAGCAAAAATGGCCATCCTACCAAAAACAATCTGCAGATTCAATACAACCTCTGTCAAAATGCCAACACATTTCTTCCCAGATTTTGAAAGGACGATTCACAGCTTCATAGGGAAACAAAAAACCCAGGATAGCTAATACTCTTCTGAGTAGCAATAGAAGAAATGCTGGACCTATCATCATCCCTGATTTCAAGTTGTACTGCAGAGATAAAGTAGTGAAAATAGCATGGCACAAAATATTGACACAAAAAGAGACATATTGATCAAATAAATTGAATTGAAAACCCAGACATAAATCCACACACCTATGAACACTTGATTTGTGATAAAGAAGTCTGAAATACACACTGAAAGTTAGATGTTTTCAGCAAACACATTATCAAATTGGATGGCTGCATGTAGAAGAATCTAAATAGATCCATATTTATCACCCTGCACAAAACTGAAGTCTAAATAGATCAAAGAATTCAACATAAAACCAGATAAACTGAATGTTATTGAAGAGAAAGAAAAAATTTGAGCTCATTAGCACAGAAAAAGATTTTCTAAATAGAATTTCATTAGCACAGGTGTTAAGATCATTAATTAATAAATAGGACCAACTTACAAAACTGAGAAGTTTCTTTATGGCAAAACATGCCATTTTTTAGAAAAATTGGCAGCCTATAGAAAGGGAAACTGTCTTTAACAACTACACATTTAAAATAGAAATAATATCTAAAATAAAGAATTAAATAAAACTAGATATCAAGAAAACAAATAACTCAATAAAAATGGGGTAAAGTTCTAAACAAAGAATTCTCTGTAGAGAGTACTCAAATGGCTGAGAAACACTTAAAGAAATGTTCAATATTCTTAGCCATCAGGGAAATGCAAATCCAATTACTTTGAGACTCCATCTTACACCCATATTAGCATATCTAAGATCACTAATATAAGTGATAGCTAATGTGGGTGGCTTTGTGGAGAATGGGGAACATTTCTCCATTGATAGTGGAAGTATAAAATTTTACAGCCACTATAGAAATCAGTGTGGCAGTTCTTCAGGAAGTTTGAAACTGATCTACTTCAAGATCCAGCTATATCACTTTTGGGTATATACCTAAAAGACACTTGATGCAACCAATAAAATATGTATTTATCCATGATAATTGCTGCTCTATTGATAATACCCAGGAATTGTCAGTGATCTAGATGTTCCTCAATAAAATAATGGATAATGAAAATGTGGTGAATCTGTACAATGGAGTATTACTCAGCCATTTTAAAAAAATGAAATCATGAAAGTCACAGGTAAATGTATAGAACTAGAAATAACCATTCCAAGTGAGGTATCCCAAATCTAGAAAGCAAAATATGATATTTATACACTTATATGTAGATATGAGACGTTAAGTCAATGATAACCAAGTTACAATTTGTAGAACTGAAGAGGTTAGATAAAGAGTAAGGGACTAGGAGGGACAGATAGCTCTCATTAAGAAATGGTAATAGAATAGATAGTTATGGATGGACGGCAGTGGTGGAACAGCACAATCAAGTGGAGAGGTGGAAGGAGTTGGAGGAGGAACAGGGAATACAGAGAAAGACAGTTAAAATTAAGGCCCATCTGAGGAGTAGTAGGGAAACCTAATAGAGTAGAGGCTTCCTAAAATATATACATACATGAAGGCAGTCTAAAGAAATTGCAATACAATGGGGGAGACAGAGCCTCAATTTTATGTGTCACCAAATAAAGTTTACTGTAAAAGAAAGAGAAAAGAAATGGAACAACAATACCCAGAAAGTTCAAATAATCTTATCAGTCATCATCAGAGATCATCAGAGAAGCTTCTTCCTGCCATAGATGAAAACAAACACAGAGACCTACATCCAGAGCATATGCAGAGAGAGAGATAGAGAGAGGAAAAAATGAGAGAGAGCTTAGAATATGCAGCTCTAGTTGGAATATCTCCATCTAATCCCTCTCCTCAGAGCTCAGAGGACCCTGTGGGTGAGGGGGTGAAAAGCATGTAAATGAAGGAAGAGATAGAGGATAAGGTCCTCTAAACCACTGAGCAAAACTCATATGATGTTGCCTGGATTCTAACGGCTACCTCAGGGAGGGGTTGAGAAGGCGTGGTGTCAATGACACAGACACCAGGAGTCCATTGACAGCGAATAACAAACTCCCTGTGTCTTGTGTCATTGACGCTGCACTTTCTCACCCCCTCCCCAGAGGGAGCTGTTAGAATCTAAGCAACATCTGGCACTTGAATGTGGAGCTTTTGCTACTTTGTTTCTCCCAGCGCAGGTTCTGAAGACCGTGTGTTTCCGTGAGAAGGCCCCTCAGTGTTGTGTTCTTTCGGTCCCATTAGCAGGTAAGCATTGGGAACCCCACTTCTTTCCTTCTTTTGTGTTGTCTGTCATGTTTGTCTGCCCATCCTGTTAGGAAGGTACATTTTTTTTCTGCTTCAATTCACCCAGCACCTTCACATAAGAATTGACCCCCCAGGAGGTGGAACCAAGACTCAGCTCCCGATTGCTGTCCCTTGTCTGGGGAAACCATGTAGGCATATGGTTGTGGCCTAAAAAAAACCATGAAAGTACCCCACTAAGCACAGGACATAAGGGTCTGATACAAATTTTCATCCTGTTGAAAAGATGGGTAATCTTTTCATCATTCCCGCCAGTTCCCTGTCAGATATCTCTACAATATCCAATAAGGAGGAGACAGACAGTTTGGGCCCCAAGAAATCTGTCAAGGAGAAAGTAACTGTCAGTTTGGGCCCTGGGAAATCTGTCAAGAAGAACATAACTGTCATTTTGAGCCCCCCCCCCCCGAAATTTAGTAAGGTGAACATAGCTTTCAATATGGACCCCCTGAAATCTGTCAAGGAGAATGTAGCTGTCAATTTGACCCCACAAAATCTGTCAAAGAGAATGTACCTGTCAGTTTGGATCCTGTCAGCTCTGTCAAGGAGAAGGCAGCGGTCACTAAGTCATGTGCTGCTATCCACTCTGCTCCACCAACACTGCTGGCCGATACCCCTCTGCCGCTGTATTCTTGGGGCAATCTACCCCAATACCGGCCTGCCTCAGGAGGTGGCTACTCTTCTGTGGTGCCAGATGTCTTACAACCCTCACAGCCTGCACCACTGTTAGTTCGTAGGCCCATAAAAGCCTTCCCACTCAATATGGGCCCAAATGTTGGCGTCCAGCCCTGGATTCTCATCCCCATAGCTGATCTCTCCATCACTTGGAAGGCAGCCAATGATTCAGGTTCAGATTCCCTCTTCTTTCTGCAGGTCCTTACTCAATGGTTGATGCAATTGCAAACACATTTCTATTGGTACCATTTGCTTAAACCTGTGTTGGAGGCTGCAGTCTTTCTCAATTGGAGATCAGTCTATGAAGATCAGGCAGAATCCCAGGCCTGGACGAGCATCTTACTTAATGTCCAGGTGATCTATGATATGCTCTCAGGGCGTGGGGAATATGTCTATCCTGTGAACCAGGCACAGATTGGTTTGAATGCATATTTTTAACTTGCTGGGGATGTGGCAAACCAGGCCCTCTGTGGCGTGACTGTCCCCGAACAAAATCTAGGACCCAATGCCTCAGATGAAATAAAGGATTTCATTGGGCAAAAGGATTGCAGGTCACAGCTTGCTGGAACACCAGTCCCTTTACACTCAAGGTGGGCACGCCTCAGCCCCGCCAGTAAGAGGAGGCTCTGGTAATCCAAAAATCTATTGGACAATGCCCGTTTTTCTACACTCCTCTGAGGGAGCCATTAGAATCCAAGCTACACTATGAAATCACAGAGACTGATGCAGCACACACTGGGTCTACCTGGGTCTGCATCAGGTCCTCTACATATGTATTATGGCTTTCAGTTTAGTGTTTTTATAGGATTCCTGAGTGTGTTAATGGGTGGGTCTCTGATTCTTGTGCCTGCTTTTGGAGCTCTTTTCCTTCTGTTGGTTTGCCTTGTCCAAATTTGATGTGATAAATTCCTGAGGTGCAATTGGGTAGGACTTTGTTTCATGTTCCTTCTCCTGTGTTCTTTTCCTTCTGTTTGTTTTATCCAATCTGATATATTTTTTGTATTATCTTATTATATTTTATTATCTTCCATTCAAATCTTGTTTTTTTTTCTAATAAGAGAGAGATAGTGAGTGTTTCTAGATGGGAGGAGAGGTAGAGAGGAACTTAGGAGATAGTATGTGGGGGAAAAATCCATTTTCAATTAAAGGGAAAATAATCCATTTCCAAAGCTAAACAACAACAACAACAACAACAACAACAACAACAAAGTGAAATCCTAGCTGGGGAATCAAAAGTCATACTAGAATCTACATATTTTGTTTCTGGTACAGGAAAAGTAAATATTTTTGGTAACTTCTATTAGGCATAAAGTTTCTAAGCAAAATCAGTTGTCAACTTTTCCATAAAGCATTATTATAAGTTTGCCTTATGTCTCCTGCTTAAAAGAAGCATGTTTTGGTCCTTTTTCTAACATTGAGAGAAATGCTTAGAAATGCTGTTTCCTTATACTTGCATTCATTTTTCATTTCATACAAAAAAAGCTTTTGTAAATATATAAATCCTTCCAAGTACCTCAGGAAAACATAGTGATAGTGTTGATGTAATCAAAATGATCTTAACAAAATATATGAAAGTGTCTTGTTTGGGAAGCACTGTCTAGGTTTGTTATAAGTGAGCTGATGGAGCTACAACATCTGGAACAATGGAGTAGACCCATATATACTTGTATAGGGATCTAGATCCACATCATACTGTTGGCAAATATCCATAGGGGTTAAACAGAACACAGTAACACTGCAGGTTGGCTGAACATAGCAAAGGCATTATGCAAAACACAGCAAACCTTCTCTTTCTAGCCACAAAATTGTGTGTGTGTGTGTGTGTGTGTGTGTGTGTGTGTTATCTTCTTTTGGTTGAGCAAACTCCTAGGACTTTCTGGACAAGGAAGATGATTATGAACTGGGATGGGATTGGGAGAGGTGAGAAAACCACCCTTTACATAGTAAGAGTTAAGTATCCACAACCATTTGGAAAAGCAAAATAAGTGCATTTTCATTTAAACAATTGTACTGAAGGAAATATTATCAGTACATCTACAAATGGGAGGAGTCAATAATGTAAAGGAGATTCCTCTGTTCTTTGGAGAGAAAATAAACGTTTTTGGTTGTGTTGTTGTTTCATTTTACTACTTTAAACAAGTGCAACACTGGGCAATTCCCCTTATCTTCTGAGTGCTGGATTTCTATGCCAAAACAAAACAAACAAGTAAACAAAAACTCAACACACCCCAAGGGGAAAATCCCCGAAATGTATAACTCATGGATTTATTTAACTATTTTAGTGTGTGACTCTTAAACATATTGTACCTGTGAGTTTAGTCTTTGAGGGTAAGAAGACTGACATTTTGTTCTTCTGCTGTAATTAGTAAACAAATAGATCACTTCCACATTCTTACTCTCCTCTGGTGAGATACAGTCTCCAAAAACTCTTCTAGGCTGCTGCCATTGCCCAGTGAAATATATCCCAAGATACCATGTTGGAAGAAGTGAAACAAGTCCCCAAAGTTATATTCTAACACACACACACTCACACAAACACCTACACATATGCACACACATTAACACAAACATCGTATACCACATACACACAAAGACACATTTACATGTGCGTGCAGAATAATAAAGTAAAACAAAATTAAGAGAAGTATCCTTTCAATTTATTGTTCTTTTTAGTCCTGCCCAGCTATCATGCCTATGAACCACAATAATGACTAGCATGGTACAAAAACCTTAGGGGTTCAATGGTGGCATACATATGTAGCACAAATCCTGATTGGTCTTAGCAATAAAAACCTGGAGCCAGATATCAGGGTAAATGCTGAAATATCAGAGAGACAAAGGAGCAATCCACAGACAGAAACTTCTTACCTTGCCGACAACTCAGCCTGAAGAGATGGTGAGCTCCTGTCTTCTCCTACATTAGATTCCTCTCTCCACCCAGACATATCACTTCCTGTCTCCTCCTTAGGGCTGGGATTTCAAGGCTTATGCCTCTCAAGTACTGGGATCAAAGGCATGAGATACCAAGTGCTGGGATCAAAGATGTGAGCCTCCCCTGCCTGGCTCTGTTTCTCTTTTAGATTGGATCAATCTCATGTAGCCCAGAATGCCCTTGAAATCCTGATATTCCTGCTTCATCTTCTCAAGTGCTGAAATTAAAGGTGTGTACCACCACTGCCTGGTCTCTATGGTTAAATAGTGATTAGCTCTGCAAAATGATCTCCAGGCAAGTTTTATTTGTTAGAGTACAAACAAAATATCACCACACACATACCTTGTTAGTAACCAACAGATCTGCAAGTGGACTTAAGGCCCACTAAATAAAAAGAAAATAATGACTTGTACTGAAAACTTCAACTACCCTGCGCTAGTGAAGTCATGAATCTTGAAGGAGAGACTACCAATGCCATTTTACTAAGCCAGCATAATCCCTATCTTCATTCTATTTATTTATTGTTATAACCATATATAAATGTAGTTAATCTATTTTTTTTAATTCTACCCTCTCTTTCTTTCTTCTAACTTTTCTTTGTTTCTTCCTTGTTATGAGAAGGAATTTCTGGCATGTGTTAGATGATGAACCTGAAATCAACCATATCAAAAAATCAACAAATAAAGTTCACAGGTATCTACTGTGATAACTATACAGGTTGTCACCTAAATTAAGTGTGTTACGAGAGTCCATGAGAGTTAAAGGATCTCAGAAATTTATTAAGCTATAAAATGGGGATAATACACTCACAGATACAGAAGGAAATAAACATCACCACTTATCCAGCTGTTGTTGTCCTCTGTTCCACCCAAGGGTGATGGGAACCCACCATCTGGTCTCTGACCACCCAAGAGAGAGTGAGTGCATCCCCTCCTCAGTTTTAATTGGTCATGTATCCAGAAAGGGCCACACCCATCAGGCCAGATAGCCCAAACATCATTGTCTGAATGGAACAAATTCCTACAACATTTCCCTTTTTTTATCTAAATAAAAGGGTTCTAAACCTAATACAAAACAGTATACAATAAGAACAACTATCAAGTATCATCCAGGAGAAAGAAACAGTAATTGTGGGAGCCCACCCAGGTTTCCTAGTGAGATCTGAGCTTGCTTTACCCAGCAGGACTGCATAACAGGATGATTGGGCCATGGGCCTGGTTACCAGGTGGAAGGGTCCACACTTAGCTGTATCTAGCAGGAGGAGGTCTTTTTGCCTCGCCCCTTGGCATTGTTATAAAAAGTCCTTTTGAATAAATTTCAAGGCTGGTGGGTTTTGACCCAGGTCCTCCTGAGGCTATCCTTTGTTTCTTTCTTTCCTCTTGTCATCTAGGTATCTCTTTCTATCCAAATATTTCCCACTTCTCCCTACTCAAGAGGGAGAAGTCATAAAAGTGGGGGTTGGTCCCCCACAGATGGCACCAGAAACAGGGACAAACCAGGGCAAAAACTGGGGAGTTGGTCCTGTGAGACCAGTCTGGTTTTGTAGAAAAAAAAGAAGGCAGGGGTTTTTATTCTTGGGAGTGAAGATGAGGGGTTGAAAGATGCCCAAGTGAGGCTGTAGCAAGTGTCTGTCCTTGGTTTTGTTTCTCTGTCTTGTTTCTCTTTCTTTCTCATAAAGTAAATCATAAGTTTAGTTTGAAAAATGTAGGCTTAGGTATATTGGGGTAGAATAAGCTTTAGGCATAAAAATATTGTGTAGGCTTAGGTATATTAGAGTAAATAAAACTTAGGTATAGTGTAGGTTTTCCCCAAATTGGGACACAGAAAGCAGCATCCATAGTATGCTGTGGGATATCTTTCTGTATGCTGTGAATATGTGTTGCTCTGATTGGTTGATAAATAAAGCTGCATTGGCCTATGGCACAGAAGCTTAGAGGCAAGTGGGAAATCCAGGGAAATATACAGGAAGAAGAAAGACAGAGTGAAGGAGACACCAGCCTGCTGCCTGAGGAACAGTATTCCAGCAGACCAGTAAGCCATGGAACACATAACAAAATATAGATTAATAGAAATGGGTTAATTTAAGTTATAAGAGCTAACTAGCAAGAAGTTTGCCATCGGCCATCCAATTGATGATTAATATTGAGTCTCTGAATGATTATTTTATAAGTGGCTGAGGAACCATGCAGCTGGGTGATACTGGAGAAACCTTCCAACTACATTGGGTGCCCAACATGTTGGCTCAAGTTTCCACCTGAAACATGAGAATACTTAACAAGCAATTCTATATGGAGCCAAAAACAGGTTCCTGCTTCATGTCTCATGTGGGCTGCAAGATGCCGCAACATCTGGGCTTGAGGGTAGCATGGTGGATTCCCACCATGGTGCACAGTGATGTCTCCAAGCTGCACAGTGCACTGCATGATAGATTTAGCTTTTATTAGTACAAAAAAAAAGGTTTCTGGGCTACATGCTGCTTAATGGAGGCATGGACCCACTGCCTCCCAGAGTCAGCAGAGAGCATGGCATCCAGAGCTGTCTGTAAACATACTGCTGCCATATTGAGAAGCTAAGGTAGGTGGAGTCAGCAGCCAAGGCTACTGCTTTTTGTACTAGCCATGCAGTTTAACAATTTAAAATCTCTTCTGGTCAGAAAAAGATTATAGATTCACAATAAGACACATTCAGATAAAATAAAACTAAACTATTTGCGATGTGTGTAAAAATGTATGTAGACTTGAAAGAGAAAAGAAAATAAATATAGACAGTTATATAAAGAAACAGTTTTAAAAAATAAAGTCTTTAAAGAGACAGTAAAGGTAATATAAAAAATAAGCCACGTAAAGATGGATATCACACAAAGAGTCTGGATTATGTTGTCTTTGGGATTTTTAAATGCAGAGAGATATTTGATTGTAAAAACTGCTGAGTTAAATCAATATTCATCTTTTAAAGGTAACTCAATTTTAAAATTTATGTCTAAGGATATGTTGCTTTGGAAAAGAGGTTCTGCTTTTGTTTCTACAGAAGATGAGAACCTGTGGATTGTTTCCAGGCTAATATGGTTTGAGCATTCAAGACCCCCTGAGAGGTCTCTGATGACACCATGGCCCAGATGATCCAATATGCAGAATGTCTTCAAGGCAACTGGCTCAGAGAATACATCATCAAAGACTATTCCAGTCAAGACTTGACCATAATTCTTAATTTTCTCAGGATCCCCCTAAGACTACCAGCACCCCCTATCAGCAGGAAGTAGCTTAGAAAACTATGCCCACATTCCCAAAAATTGGATTATGGATGTTTGTCTTTGTTTAGGCTGTTGGTTACAAATTGTTATTGGTCATAGTCAACCTCTGTCTAAAAGAAGAAAAGGGGATATGATAGATATAGAAATATAGGATATATATATATATGATAAGATAAAAGGGTAGATTTTTGAAGAACAAAAACTTGCTTAAAATACTTTACATTGCTATGGATTTTAGTTTATTAATACAGATTTAAAGTTAATTTTGTTATACTCTATATTTCTACTCTTGTTTAAGGTATTATGTTTGTGCAGCTCCTTTGAAATTGTAATGGATAATTAAGAAATACAGATTAATTATTAGTCTTCTATGATAGTCAAACTTATAGTCGTGTTTTCTAGATATACATAGATATATTTCAGTTATCTAGGTAATCTTCAAACACTTCAAAGACATACAGAATATGGCATTTAAAATGTTTTAAGAACTTTGACTTTCTGAACATTGAGACATGTCTGCTCCTGGCAGCACCAATCTACTTCAGAGTAGATAATGGTCATTGAAGAAACTCATTATGGAGTTTGCTTTCTTTGTGGCAAAAGTTAGCCACTGGGCAAAAAAGTGCCCTTGTGTTGACTGATTGACAGTATGTTGTATAAACTGGATATGCAGGACCCATAGGAAGATGACCACTGAACTTTGCAAGATGAGATGGTCCTTCATGTTCCTGCTTCACAGAAGAAACTGCTAGACATTTTACAGGACACAGGAAGAAGCCACTGGGAGACTCTAGGCCTGTAGGCTGAAGAATGGATGCCCCAATGTTACAGAGGAACTTTGGATAACTGTCCAGGCATGCAGCTATCTCTGTCATTTCCAAAGTTTTGGAAGTTGCTTACAATGCATTTCCTGTTTACTTAGGTAATATTTTATCCTTCTGAGGTCTTCAATGTAGTTCAAGACTAGATAATTACAATTTTCCTTGGTTATGGTAAAAGATAAATTAGATATAAAACTTTATACTCACAAATATAGGATAGATAGAATATTTTCTTTAATTTTGCCAAATACAAATAGACTAGATATTATAACTGTAATTCCTGCTTGATAATTCTTTTATTATATATAATTTTAATATGTTAAAGTTAAAAACTTCCTTTTTGATTAGACAGAAAAGGGGAAGTGCTGTGGAATGTCGTTCTGTATGCTGTGAATATGTGTTGCTCTGACTGGTTGATAAATAAAGCTGTTTGGCCAATGGTAAGGCAGAATAAGGTTAGGTGGGACATTCTAACTAGAGAGAGAAGAAGCAGAAAAACAGAGCAGAGGAGATGTTGCCAGCCTCTGCCAGGAGAAGAAAAATGTAAAGGTACTGGTAAGCCATGAGACACATGGCTAAGTATAGATTTATAGAAATGGATTAAGTTAAGATGTAAGAGCTAGCTAGTGCCTCAGCCATGAGGGCACATGGTTTGAAAATAATAAAAGTCTCTGAGTGATTATTTTAAAAGTGGCTGCAGGAGTGTGGGGCTGTGGGGGCTTGGTAGGACCAGAGAAAACATACAACTACAATAGTAGATTACAAGCTTGGCAGTCTGGGCAGCTTCAGAAGCTCCAGAAGCTGCCAACAATGGCTGATGCCAGACTCAGCACAAGCAGCAGCATCCAGGCTTTGGCAGCTGTGACCCATGGGACATCAGCACAGTGCAGGTGGCAGATGCTGGAGACAATAAGAGCAGTGAGGGTCTGCAAGCTTTCTGCCAAGAGGAAGCCATGGTGAGGAGTGGAGCAGATGCTACACCTCAAGAGAGGCAAATGGCAGGCAGTGCCTTGGAGAGCCCTGCTGTGCCACAGGAAAGGTGAACAGTGAGCAGTGATGAGCAGCAGAGACGGCAGAGACCAGATTGCTGCCAGAAGCAGAGAAGTGGTATTAACACTGGAGGAGCAGCTGAGACACGCTGAAGGTGAGAGCTGTGCTCCAGACTGAACAGCTGGACTGAGGCTTTGCAGGAACTGCTGAGACTGATGCAGCTGGATCTCCCAGCATCAGGGTGTTGGAGGAACCATGGAGTTGTCCTGGGGCTACATTCAGCAGTGCAAGCATGACAGCATATGGAGGTTTCTGGGACCCAGGGTGCTGAGCACCTATCCATCTGAAATATATCTCTGTTCATCTAGAAAACCTAACTAACATGATTATAAGTTTGACAAACAAGGGAGACTATTAACCTATAACTCTTCTCAACCAATATAACAAAGATTAAAGCTTCACATTATAAAATTAAACAATCTGTTAACAGATGTGCAGTATAAGGACAATGACCTCAAATTTGACAATATACAAAAATATCTTAATCACAGGTAGAAATATATAGTACAATATGACAAAAATATCCTTAATTTGTATTAATATACAAAATATCCTAAACAAAAGTAGAACATGCATAAAGTATAACAACTATAATTTTATGCTCATATCAATATACAAAAATATTTTAAACAGAAGTAGGAACTTACATAAAATATGACAAATATAGCTTTGAATTTGTATCAATATAAAAATTATCTTAAACAGGAATAGAAAAGAATCTATACCAATGCAAATTATCTAAAGCTAATAGTTGCTACATTAGTTTACAAGTAGATACAATAATCTATCTTATTATCCTATCCTATTTATCACCTATTTTCTTTTCCAAAAGAGATTCCTGAGTCTAAAGTTTGTTTCACCCCGACTCTATTATAATTTATAATAAATCCCTTACAGGTGACAATTATCCATAACCCTGAAAAAACAAAAACCTATTTGAAGAGGGGGCATTATTTTCTTTGAATTGCTTCCTGCTGTCGAGGGGGTGATGGTATCTCTGTGGGATCCTCTAAAAAACTAGAACAACAATTAAGTCTCTTGAGGACTAGCTATAACATTTGTAGCCAGTCTCAGAGTAATGGGTAAAGCTTATCTGAAGTTCTCGACAGAGATGTAAGATGGTGGAACATCTCAGCTACCCATCCTGCAACTATCCTGAACAGTTTGCAGTTCAAAGCCAATCTTTGTATAGTGTTTATCAGCACAACAGCATCATTATGAACCAGGCAGAATCAGCGTTGTGGGGCTCCATCATACTTCTAGAGACTTTGGAGATCTCTGTTAAGAAAATTTATTATTCACTATGGAAAACTTAAACAATATCAAGATGGAAATTTTAAATTTTAATATAGTAATATATCTAATGAAAGGTTCTAAAGAGGCAAGAATAAGTATTGGGAGAAAGAGAATTGTGAAAATTAGTCCCTAGATTTTTGGTTTTCTTCTGTCCCATACCCACAGGTGATTCTTCTGATATGAGACAGAAACTTAATTTTTTTTCTTTTAACAACATGCTTGCATTTAGAGAGGGAGAGAGCTACATTCTAACTTTAAAGCCAACTTTAATTAGGACTTCAACTTTTTTGAGAAATAAAGAGATAACGATGTTTAGGTAGTGAGCTTTTACCCCAAATGAGAATATTGGTACCATTAGGTCAGATTTTTCTTTGCTTGATGATTTTTTTTAAAAAACTTTCTCTTCTTCTTTAGATGTCTAGATGTCCAAGGTCTTTTGACTTCTTGAAGATGGGTATTTCCATTTTCCTGTAAAGAAAAAAGAGGAACCCTATCTTGACCCTTGTTTGGTGAGTTTTCTTTACAACTAGTAGAATTGTCATATTGGTGGATGAACTATCATTTCTCCTTATTAAGACGTTTCTGCTGTTTGAATCAAATCTTTATTAATTTTGGTGGTATTCATAGCTTTTCTTCTCCTATGGAAACAAGAGCAAAACCCCTTCCCCAATGTAACACATATCCTGGTTTCCATTCTGAGGTCAACTCACCTTTAAAATACACAGGCTGATTTAATTCTGTAGTTTTTTTTTTTGTACTTACATTTTATTTATTTATTTGTTTATATCCACACACTATGAAACATTGTAAACTAACTAAAGGAATATTATTGTTACTTAGAAATGTCTGGCCTTAGCTTGGCTTGTTCAGAAAAAAGCTAGAGCCAGTTTTTTTTTAAACTTAAATTATCCCATCTACCTTTTGCCTCTGGGCATTTACCTTTCTCTATTTCTGAACATTGTTTCTTTCCTTATTCCATGTCTACTGTTTTACTGGCCCTTGGAGTCTACCTTCTTATCCTGATCCTTCTTTTTCTATTTATTCTCTCTGCCTGCCAGCCCTGCTTATCTTTTCCCCTGCCTTGCAATTTGCTGTTTAGCTCTTTATTAGACCAATCAAGTGCTTTAGACAGGCAAAATAACACAGCCTCACAGAGTTAAATAAAAGAGCGCAACACATATTTCACATCATAAAAATATGTAACACATCTTAAAATAATACTCTGTAATAACAGCTGATATTGGTTCCCCCGCTTATGATGCTGCTTTGATAAAAGTAATTTCTAGAAATTTTAAGAAAAATTAAAATGTTTTAATCGTGGTAAACAAGGTCATCTGAAAAGGGATTGTAGGCAAGACATTCCCAGAAACAATGTTCTTTTCTAGAGATAATCCAAACAGAAGGCCCCAACTTTCTGGAATATACAGATGGTATGACAAATGCTGACATTGGCCTAATTAATGCAGACCAACAAGGGACAGCAAAGTATGCCTTTGTCATTGGGAAACGCCTTAAGGAGCCTCTTGCAGGCCCCAATATCAATTTTTTTTTCAATCATTCAATGCCAGCATTGAAGAAACTCAGCCACAGAGCAATTAAGATATTTAATACCTTTTGAGACAAACCACACTGCTCTGGATGTGATCAAGGATAGAAAAAAAATTCTGGAGATACCAAAAACCAAGAATTTTTGCAAACTGCTATAAATGATCAGTGACAAAATGAAAAATACAAATAAATGGCATTGAAACTGTTAGATATTTTGGAAACAGGCACACATGTAACAATAATTTTACCAAAATCTTGGCATCCATATTGTACTCTTTAGGAGGTAAATATTCAACTTCTATGGATTGGATCGTTATCTCAGGTAAAGCAAAGTACAAGATGGGTCAGGTGTATAGGGACAGAAAGACAGATAAGAAACATTAAATTATACATGACTGACATAGCAATGAACTTATGGGAACATGATTTGTTTCAGCAATGGAAAGCACAGGTTAACATTCCTGCAATCTCAGAAACAAACTCTTAGTCCAATCAGGTGCTGGAGGGCTCTAATTCTGTAGTTTTTTCTATTATCCAATGTCTTTCTGCAGTGGTTGTTCCTTTCTCATTAACATTAAGAAAATTCAGGGTTAATAAGGCATTATGCAATCTATCTCTGGGGGTCTTTGTTCTCCCTATCTGTTTATTAAGCATTCCTTTTAAAGTGCAATTAGATCTTTTTATAATTGTTTGTCCTGTAGAATTGTGTGGTATATCTGTAACATGTTTTATGTTATAATATGCAAAAAACTGTTTAATTTTACTAGAGACATATGTTGGAGGATTGTAAGTCTTAATTTGTAAAGGTATATTCATGATGGCCATGACTTCTACTAGGTGCGTAATTGCAGGATCAGCCTTTTCAGAACATAGAGCAGTTACTCATTGAAATCCTGAAATCATATCTATTGGTGGTGAACATATTTTAATTTTCCAAATTCTGCAAAATGAAACATATCCATTTACCAAATTTCATTTCTTTGTATACCTTTAGGATTATTTTCTGTGGGAGATAGAGTTTGGTTATAGAAGGAACAAGTGGGACTTTTATTTTACAATTTCCTTGGCTTGTTGCCAAGTGATGAAAAAATCCTTTTTCAAATCTTTGCTATTGATGTGTTGTTTTTATGAAATTCTGAGGCCTCCAGCACATTTCCTATTAGTAACTGATCAATTTCATCACTACCTTGTGCTAGAGGACCTGGCAGACCCGTATGGGATCTGATGTATGTTATATATATGGGATGATTTTTATTCCTGATTATTTTCTGTAATTGTATAAATAACAAAGTTAATTCTATTTCATCAGGAATAAATTTTGGAGTTTCAATTCGTAAAACAACTCTTTCTGCATATTGAGAGTCAGTAACTATATTGAGAGGTTCTGTAAAGTCCATTAGTACCATGAAAATTGCATACAATTCTGATTTTTGTACAGAATTGTAAGGACTTTGAACCATTTTACTTAAATTTCCTGATTTTTATCTTGCCTTTCCTGATTTATTTGCATCAGTTTAGGATGTAGGGACTCTAGAGATTGGTGTGCTCTGTACAATGTGAGGAAGGACCCAAATAGTTCTTCTTATGAAATTAATTTTCTCCCTTTTGGGATAATTGTTAATCTCTCACAAAAATTTACTGCAAACTCTTTGCAAATATTCATTATCTTCCCATAAAGGGGAAAATTCCTCATTAGTTAAAGGCACTACAATTTCTGTTTGGTCCATTCTTATCAATTGATGAAGTCTTAATTTTTCTTTTAAAATCAAATCAGAAATCTTTTCCACATATGTCTTTAATTTCTTACTCTGTCTATGTGATAGAAATATCCACTTCAATTTAATATCTTCCCTCTGTATCAAAATTCTTCTAGGATATTGCCTAGAATGTAATATAACCAGAATGTAGTTAAGCTCTGGATCCACACAATCCATATGTGCCTTTTGTATTTTCTTTTCCACCAAAGCCAATTCCCTCTCAGCTTCAGCTGATAATTCTCTTGGACTACTTAAGTCCCTCTCCCCATCTGGGGTACTGAACAAATTACTCAGTTCAATAACATTCATCTCAATAGTGGACCATAAACTGGAAATGTCTCCTACCAATCTTTGAAAGTCATTAAGAGTCCGCAATTGATCTCTCCTGATTTGTACCTTTTGGGGTCGAATTTTTTTGTAGACCTATTTTATACCCTAAGTAGTTAATAGAATCTCCTCTTTGTATTTTTTAGGAGTAATTTGTAATCCCCAGTGAGACAAAACTTTATTTCTTTAAACATTTTTCTTAAAGTATCTACCTTTGAGTCAGCTAAGATACCATCCTTATAACGATAAAGTACAGATTGAAGAAATTGTACATGAATTATTTCCAATGGTGTTTGCACAAAATATTGGCACAGGGTGGGACTATTTAACATTACCTGTGAGGAAATCTTCCATTGATACCTCTTAATAGGCTGAGAGTTATTGTAAGTAGGTACCATGAAGGTAAAATTTTCCCTGTCCTTTCCTTATAGAGGTATAGTGAAGAAACAGTCTTTTAATCAGTAATTATAATAGGACATTCTTTAGGTAACAGAGAAGGCAAAGGCATCCCAGGCTATAGAGAGTCCATTCGCTGAACTACTTTATTTATGGTGCTCGGATCTATCAGCATTCTCTATTTACCCGATTTCTTTTTAATAACAAATACAGGAGAATTCCAAGGGCTGGTAGATTCTTCAATATGCTGAGCATTTAGCTGCTCCTGAACCAGCTTTTCTAAGGCCTGTAGTCTCTCTGAGATCATAGGGCATTGGCCAACCCACACAGATTTATCAGTCAATCATTTTAAGGGTAGGGACCTTTATACCTTGGGGAGATTAATGGCTGTTGTGCACTGTTTTTGTACAGCCTAAATGGTCAGTGACTGTTTTTTATAGTGCCTTATAATAGTCTTTCCAGAAACATGAGTTGATTTATAGTCCATTTCTGAGGTTGGAAAAATGTTAATCTGAATATTCCATTGCTGTAACAGATCATGACCCCATAGATTCATAGTTATGTTAGCCACATATAGCCTCAACTTTCCTCTTTGTCCTTCTGGCACTATGCTTTCAATCCATCTTGTGCTTTGTTTTACCTGAGATAGGTTTCCAATCCCTAGGAACTAAACATCTACCTCCTGAAGTGGCCAATTTGCATGCCATGATTCTGGTATAATTACAGTCATAGCTGCCCCTGTGTCCAATAAGCCCTCAATTATGATGTTATTTATTCATACCCTTAGCTTTGGTCTTTGGTCATTTATAGAAGCCCGCAAAATAGTTGTCTTATGGTTCCCCCTGGAATTTTTGATTCATCTTCCAAAGCTATTCTATTATCCAGAGCAGTATGGTTTTTAACATTAGGCATTGAATCTTCTAATTATTCTAGGGAGGAGTTTTCTCCACAGTGACTGGAAGTGACTGAACCACATTTGACTTGGGGGCCTTTGGGAGGCCCCCCCCCAAGGCATTTCCCAGTGGTAATGGGTTGCCTTGTTTGTCTCTTGTTGATGTGCATTTGTTGGTCCAATGTTTGCCTTTGCTGCATCTTCTGCATAATCCAGAAGGTTGGGGCCTTCTCTTAGGGTCATTCCTAGAAGAAACATTGTTTCTAAGAACACCCTGTGAACAATTTCTTCTTAGATGGTCTGGTTTGCCACAATTAAAACATTTGACACTTTGATGTCTCTTCAGACCTTTGGAAATCATCTCTGCTGTCCAAGCCTCATCACTATAGTTATGAGACTCAATATTGACTGTGTGTTGGATCTATTTTTCTATGGGTGCTGCTCTAACTTTTAAAGGCTCAATTATCTTTTCACATTCTAAATTAGTGTTTTCAAAAGCCATATATTCAACTAGTACTCACCTAATTTCTTGATCTGATGTCACTCTATTCCCAGCTTTAGTCAATCTTTGCAAAAAGTCAGTAAAGGGTTCTTTTGACTCTAGTAAATGGCTTGGTTCTTTTTCCTAATTTTTGAATTTTATCCCAAGCATTTAAGGCTGCTGTACAGCATAGGGCCAAGGTGTGTTCATCAAATATAGGCTGCTTATTTACATCAGCAAAACAGCCCTCACCGAGTATTTGATCTTAGGAAATCTCAAAACCTCTGATCTTACTTTGCTGTTCAAGGGCCTTAGTTTCTTCTTTCAACCAACTTTTCCACTGTAATTAATGACTATATTCTAATATTGCTGAGACTAATTGATTCCAGTTATTTGGTGTAATTCTGTTCCTAGAGGACCATGTATTCAGCATCTACTTTACGTGTGTTGAATGCATACCATAGAAAACTATTGCTTCCTTAATATCTTTTAAATCTTTCATATGTATAGGTTCCCATTTGCAATCTGTATATCCCTTGGGAAATTGTTATGTTCTGGTCTCTCACAAACAATAACCAGATAAATCATAGCAGATATGCTGACCACACTCAGCAGCTCATCTCTCAATCTATAAGGTACTGGTGAGGTTAATTCCTCTATTCCTCTCTAATTTCTTTTGTCTGAGACTTAACACACTCTCTTTTTTTTTAAAATCAGTTTTGACAAGTTCTTCTAAGGCTTGGAATCCATTTGTAACCACCTTCTATAGAGTCCGAACCTCCTGAACAGTGAATGCTTTCGAAGACTTCATTAGATCATTTTCTTGTTCTCATTATTCATATATAATTCTAAAGAGTCTGTCTTATTCATCAAGGCTACCTTATCTTGAGATCTAGCCCGCTTGGACAGGTGGGTGCTCAAGAGGCCACTGGGTCCCTGGGGATGGCCCATCCAGACGTTGGGGTGCCAAGTCTCAGAACGTGGTGCTCAACCCGCCAAATACAGGCAGGCAGACTTGACTCAAACGCTGTTAAAAAACCTGGGTTTGGGCCTTACAGGTGGAAAACTCTGGCCACAGGGCCAGTGGTTGGTGGGGCTGTTTAAAATGCTGGCACTAATATGCTCCAGGCCCGTTGATATTTCTGAGCTGGACTCAAAGCTCAATGCACCGAGTGTTAGAGTTGTGTGAAACAGCGACTGTCTACGAGGAATGGCTGATTGCTGGTGGGGATTATTAACCTAGCCCTGCTTTGCTTTGTGAGATAGTGTGCCCCAGCAGGGATATTTGGGGTATGACCGTGTATGTGCCACTTGTTAAGCAAATCCATGAGAGTCTGTTAAAAGATCTCAGGAATTTATTAAGATGCAAAAATGGGAATAATACACTCACAGATACAGAATGAAATAAACACCATTGCTCATCCAGCCATCGTTGTTCTTCATTCCGACCAAGGGTGATGGGAACCCACCATTCAGTCTCTGACCACCCAAGAGAGAGTCAGTATCCAGAAAGGGCCAGATAGCACAAAGGTCATTGGTTGAATGGAACAAATTCCCATAATGTAGGTGAGGTCTAATGTTTCTAACTAATTAATAAAAGATACTCCCAATATTTATAGTTACCCTTTCCTGCTCAAAATTTCACTGTAATAAATATTATTTTAGGGTCTCAACTTTTCCCTTTTGTTCTTTTTGTACTTTTAGCAGTACCATTAGTATTGTTTCTTATTCTTTCTGTGTTTTCCCAAATCCTTCAAATTTCTTATGATCCTTGCTTCATATCTCAGTGTCATTCTTCTCCCTAACATTTTTAGGATATTCTTTCCAAGCACATTGTGAAGGGCAAGGTAATGGATTCTGTTGTCTAATCTCTGTATTTGAGTGTCAGAATTCAGGGGTTTAAGTGATAGAAAGATTTTCACTCTTTGAATGAGAGTTAGATAACACTTTCATCATCAGTCTGTAAGATCAGTGTCCCTAAACAACGTATTTCCAATCAAATCAATTGTTTCTTGTATGTTTGAACACTTTAGAATTATAAAGTGTTTTTTTTGCATTATTAAACTATAATTACATAGTTTCCACATCCTTTTCTTCCCTCCAATCCTATACACTTGTTGTCTCCATCTGGTGTTGCTTGCATGGACATGATTTCAGGTCTGGCCACTTGTCATTGGACTACCAACCAAGCACTCCATTTCCAGGGAAGACTAATTTTTCTCCCTGTGAATTTCTTAGTGCCTGTAGTCTTTATGTTTGAGTAAGGATCCATTAATTTTCCTCTCCCATGTTAGCATACTGCTGTCCTTGTTCAAGTCCTGTTTAGGCAGCCATATTGTTGAGGGATCATTGGTGAAGATTCTATGTCATTTCTTGGAGACAATCTCATATCAGCTTGCCTAGTCCTCTGGTGCTTCCAATCTTTCTGCCTCTTCTCTCATGAGATTTCCTGATCCTTAAGTGTAGGGTTTGCCTTGTGGACATATGCATTGGGGTTTTGCACTCCACACACAGTTGTTCTCTGCAATTTGCTGAATTGTGGTTTTCTGCAATTGTCTCCATTTGTTGGAAAGAGAAGCTTCTTTGATGAGGCAGGAGACCTACACTTATGTGTGTATGTAAGGATAAATCTATAAAATACATAGGATTTATGCTGTTTTAGTAAAGTGGTAGTAGTAGGTTGTCTTTCAAGATTGATCACTTCACTTCAGTCTTGTGGTTTGGTTTCCAGTACTAGGCATGATTCCATTTTTATTGAGTGGGTGCGCCTTAAGTAACTAGACAGCTGTTGCTTACTGCCAAGGTATGAGTGCTACTATTGCACCCTTAGGGATATCTAGATATGCTATTCATTGTTCTGGTTTACAAGTATCACAAATGGGTAGGACCATTGGTTGAATCCCTCCCTTAGAAGCTTACATTGCACTATGAAAGCTATGAACATACTATGAAAGGTAGTTCTCAGAAGCTTCTTAGGTTCAGATCCTCTAAGTCCTATGTTCGAAGTACATAATTCTCAGCAATAGGGATTTACCTTTCAGCTCTGGAAGGCAACCAAGGACAACAGCAACAGCCTTTGTTGTTTTAGGAATCTCTTGGACTCCCCTGAAAAACAACTCAAAGTTTCTTCATGTTTGATATTATGGTTTCTATCGAATAGTCTGTGATTCTCAGGGGAAGCATTGTCAGCCCAATTTGGTTAATTTCATTTAAACTTTATATGTATATGCATATATGTACTTATATATATATGATATGTAAATATTAGATAAATCAAAATAATATGATTCCTTATTGCTTTTAAAAATAAACTCAATGTAATTTTCCTGCCCCTTTCCACTCTCCAATTAAAGACCCCCCCCCTGCCTGTTTTTCCCCATTTCCTGTAATATCACTTGTATACTGCTATTGTCCTTAACACACCTCCTCATTACCTCCCTTACTGTACCTTTTTACTTTCCCAATTTCTGTGCTTACTTCAGGCTATGTACTCATCTCTGAAAATTTGGAACTAGGAGCCTCCACTGGGAGAGAACATGTGAAATTTGTCTTTTGGTGTCTGGGTTATGTCATTCATTAAAATCTTTTGTAGCTCCATCCATTTGCTACAGGTTTCATTTTTCTTTACAGTTGAGTACTATCCCATAGCATATATTACCACATTTTCATTATGTATTTTTCAGTTGAAGGACATTTAGGTTGTTTCCATTTCTTAGTTGTTGTGACTAAAGCAGCAATGAATAATGCAGAACAGGGATCTGTGGAAGAGAATGCTGAGTCCTTTGGTCATGTGCCAAGTAAGGTTATAGCTGGATCATTTTAACTTTTTCTGTTCTCCACACCGATTTCCAGAGTAGCTATAGCAGTTTGCTATTGCACAAACAGTGAATGAGATTTTTCTTTTTCGTACATTGTTGCCAGCATTTGCTGTTGGTTGTTTTGGTGGCCTTAGCCAACTGCTGTAAGAGGAAATCTCAGTTATTGTGATTTGAATTTCGCTAATTGTTGAGGATGATGAACATTTTAAAATGTATTGTAAAATCATTTTACCTCTTTTAAGAACTCTCAATAGATATATAGTCCATTTTTAAAGGTCTTTTAAAAAGTCTGTACTTGAAGTTCTTTATATATTGTAGTATTGATCCTCTGTCTAATGTTGCTGGCAAGGAGTGTATCACAATCTATGTATTCTGCATTATTTAATTGATTATTTCCTTAGCTGTACAGAGACTTTTTAGTTTTATAAGATCTCATTTGTCAATTATTGGCCTTCATTCCTGGGCAAATAGATCCCTATTCAGAAAGTCTTTTTCTCCACCTATGTCTTGTAGCACACTGTATTATATTCTAACAGTTTCAGTGTTTCAGATATCACATTCAAATCTTTGATCCATTTGAAGTCAGTTTTCACGCAAAGTGCTAGATATGGATGTAATTTAATTCTTATACACATGTACATCTAGTTTTCTCAGCACCATTTTGGATGATGCTATCTTTTTTCCACTGTTTTTGGTTTCTATGTTAAAAGTCAGATGACTATTGTCTTAGTCACTGTTCTAAGACTATGAAGACATGCCATAACTGAGGTTACTCTTATAAAAGAAAGCATTTAATCAGGGGCTTGCTTATAGTTTCAGAGGCTTAGTCCTTTGTCATTAAGACAGAGAATATGGCAGCATGAAGTAGCTGAGAGCTACATCCTAAGCTTCAAGGAGAGAGAGAGAGAGAGAGAGAGAGAGAGAGAGAGAGAGAGAGACTGTAGGTAGGCCTGGAATGAACTATCAAAACCTCAAAGTATACCCCAAGTTACACATGTCCTCCATCAAGGCCATGCCTACCCATCCTTCTAATCCTTTCAAGGAGTTCCACTGCCTGATGACTAAGCATTCAACTGTATGAGCTTATAATTGCCATTCACATCTAAACCACCACAGCTATCATCATATGAACTTGTAATTAGGGTCTTTTGTTCCATTTGTCTATATTTTTCTTCCACGGTCTTACTGATTTTATTACTGTGGCTCTGTAATATATCTTGAAATATGGAGTAGTAATCCCCCAGCATTTTTCTTTCTGCTAGAGATTTCTTTGGCTGTCTGGAGTCTTGCATGGTTCCAACTCAAGAGGTTTCAGAGCAGAAAAATATGAACAATATTGGCAACTGTGCAAGAGACAATTCTTGCTATATCTTTGCAAAGACTGGGTCTGCTTTCTACCATCTTCCTAAGAACCTGTGTGAGGTTAAATTAAAATGTAATGGACAGATTTCTTTGACAGAGGAGATTTCAAGGCAGCCTAATATTAGTTTTGTTCCATGGTTATTACCTTTATGCAAGTCTACAATAAAAAAGAGCAAGTTGGGCAAAAAGAAATAGCTATCATTCATTCAGATAAAGTCGGGAAACCAGTACCATGCCTCGGCTTTAAATCTCTGTCTTCTGGCACATCTAAGAATTTATCTCCCTTGAGAAAAATGATTTTCTTTGACTCAGTGATTGATAGTTTTTCAAATAGGTGGAAAATTAACAATAATTTTAACATGAGTCTCATCCCTCTACATCTGTCTAGACTCTAAAAATAATTGATATATACATATATAAAAATATATATATATAATTATACATAGGGCTAGATAGATATAAATATGCATATATAT
This sequence comes from Peromyscus aztecus, assembly GCA_902168405.1. Lineage (NCBI taxonomy): Eukaryota > Metazoa > Chordata > Mammalia > Rodentia > Cricetidae > Peromyscus > Peromyscus aztecus. The sequence goes on along the minus strand of CABHPQ010168331.1, from coordinate 8,362 downwards.
TATATATTTATAAAATCTGTTAATGAAGTGCTATAGCTTTTATACTGAATAAAAATAATTGGTGTTGTAGTCATGTTGGTATTTGAATTGCCTAAATTTTTGTGAAGAGTATCCTAGTAGAATTTAGAATATACTTTAATTTTTGCTTAAATTAATTGTCAATATGTATATTAGGATAATTATTAACCTTATTATTTTATTTATTTTTAAAATTGATTTGACTAAAAATAAAGTGCCTGATAGGTAGTTTATATCTAATCTCAAGAATTAATTAGACCAGGGGTTCCTAGTATTATAGAAAAACTACCTTATAGTAATCAGTCTAAAACATTACCATGCTCTATAGATTGTGTTTCTATCAAAATGAAGGAAAAATATTTTCTAATGAGTCACTGGAGATTCCTCCACTGACCAGAAAGCAATGATAAAACACTTGCATATTACATATCAGGAATTTACACATCTGGAGTATTTGATAGGCTCTCAAAAAGTAGAAGAGGGTTGCCACAGAAAAATAAAAAAATTTACGTTACAATAAACAAAGTGGAGTTTAGGAAAGAGGATGCATTTCTAACTTTTATTATCTTGCTTATTATTCTACTCCACATATTTTATATATCATAAATGTGAGCTGTAATATCAGTGAAAATATCATTTGCATTCTGCCCCATGTCTACTGTATTTTAACCATACCTACCAGTATTACAGCATGATTGGCCAAGTCTTCAATTCTTATTGAAGAATTTACAATAGGTTGGGGAAAAAATCTCCATTTCAGTAATTAGTATAGTAATTCCAGACAAATATATGTAGTTATTTCTCATCCCTGACACTTAACCATTATTGATTTAACTTTGGTGGTCCAAAGAATTCAAACCAGATAAAGCCAATAATGGAGGCATGCCCAGGATTTCTTTACTTCAATCCTTTTCATTTGTTTTGGTGCTAGGGATTGATGCTGGGCATTTTGCATGCTAGAGAAGCACTTGCTAATGCTGACCTACATCTTCAACAAAAAGCGTTGCTTTTTACAGTGCAACAACTTAGCCAGATGATTTCAATTATAATTTGTATTGGAACACACCTTTGCCGTCCTTCTGCTTCACCATGATAAAAATATTGGATCATGGTTCTCCTCCAATCTTTTTCCTTGTGCAGCAGAGGTTACATTTGGCATTCATTTTAGTTTCATCTGCTAGACTATCATTTACCTTCTCTTGCTGTGAAAAATGATTCTTCAGACAGCTGTTACACACAGAGGCTAATCTCATCGGATGCGTTTATCCAAGACACTGCAAAAGGACCGAGAAACTACCAAGTCACTTGTCTTTAAATTTCTCCTTTTATTCATGATCTAAAGTATTAAATTTATACTTTACCCAGTGTTGCTTTTCTTAATTCTAAATAGTGGTTTTGAAAGACATTTAGTGATTGTTCAACTTACTTCTTCATGTTATATGAAATTTATAACAAATTAGTTAGTGATCTTGTATACCCAGCTTTTTTATTTGTCTGTATGTACAATATAAGAGTTTATGGTGGGGAAAATTTGTACTTATTTTTTAGAAGCTGAAAATTAGGAATATAAGTGTAAGCCAATATTGAGAACAAATCTGAGAACTAATTCTGCATTTTAAAATGATATAAGAAAAACAGAAAGAAACTATTTTTAATTTGCTGTATAATAAGAATCACCAATGGATGCTATCTCCACTGTCTCTAGAAACTCTGAACTCTCTGTCGTTATCTACTAGCAGATTTGTAAGACAATATTAATCTGACAGAAACTAATTTCTTCACTTTAACAGAAAGGGGAGGACGTACATGTTTTTATGTTTTTGGCAAAAAGAAATGAGGCTGGAAAGCTTTGATTTTCAGATATTTTTCAAGGGACTTCTATACAGTTCCCCATCTGCACATTTCCACCAGGCCTGTCCCCTGGTGTGAAACTGATTAGCAGCTGCATGAATCCTTTACAGTTATAGACACAGGGATTTATAGGACATCAGTCCATTTTTGTTGGTGCTGTATTATGCCCACAAAGCCCCTTCAAATGTGACCAGATCTGGAAATGATGTGCTTTGACATGTCAAGGTTCTCAGGGAAACTTTCCTCTTTTAAGAAAAATAAATAAATAAAAATGTCCATCTTTTTGGTCTCAATGAATGAAGTCAAGATAAAAATGCTACTCAGTGTGAATATCCACAGTGTTATTTGTTGAAGACTTAGAGAAAATGTAGGAAAGCTAAGACCAGCAGTTAAGAGTGTCACTGAGCTTTTTTTATTTATATAATGTTAATCCTTTCAAAAATAAACTCATATTTCAAATTCCTTCAAGTTCCTTGAACTTAGTTTTTAAATGTTTCTTCCATTGGAGTTTATTATTTATTTGTAAAAATGAAGGCTAGAACTCCATAATAAAGGTATGAATTGTATTAAGTTATAGTGATACTGTTGTACAACATTAGAATTGACTTAAAATGCTTGTAGAACCTTAACAATTGAATTGAAACATCAAAATATCTGAACTCAGTATTATATAAAATGTGTATCAAATCCATTTGACATGGATTAGTAAAATCACTTGATGGCTTCCCCCCCACCTTTGGGGATCATAGTGTGGTTAATTTCAATCAGTAGTTCAAGGAATAGAATATATCCAAGATTGAAGTGTTGCATTATATCTTGAAGAGAAGAAACATTGTCATTATATTTGAAAATAGAAGAGGATGTGAGAAATAGTTTACCCCTGTTATATACCAGTGATTTTGAATGTATTGAGTCTAATTTTAGAGTCTCTGAATTAGGAGTCTGAAGGTCAGTAGAGCATCTAATTTGCCAGGATTCAGAACTGGTGACTTATGTCAAAGGGTACTTCTTTTGACCTATTCTTTTTCTCCACATTTCTTCAATGTCAAGGTAACATAATTTTAAATTCTTTTCTGTTAGAATGTATTTCTCTGATGTACTTCTAATCCATACTATATTAGGACTATTTATGTACACTCTATAATTGTCAATGAATTTTAAGTTATTCAAGTCACAGTCATTGTTTATATCTGACATAATATGTTTGCAAATGTGATGTTTTAGACAAATAAACAACAATGCATACTAAACATAATGCATGTTACAATTTAAGAAAGTATAAGCACATGATTAACAATTTGGCGGTTATAGTAATCAACCAGAAATGTGTAAATATGAGTGGATTTTTAGTGTAATGTGAACCTGGGATGATTTTGTGTCATGACTCCATATATATTGGTTACCACTACTCATGAGAAGCTTCATGGAGACCACATAGGTTTCAGGCTAGAAGTGAGGGCAAGTGTAAAAAGGAATTAAGATGATGTTTAGCTTGCTTATCCATGGTAGCCATGCTTTAAAGGGTTATGGTACCCAAAGCCAATGCACTTGCTTCGTAGGCAAAGTACTGTCCCATTTGTATATAAAGTTACCCTATGGAAGATTATAGAGCAATGACATGCCATCTAATTTTCCTCTAATATTTATAGAATGTCAGGGATTCATGTAGAGTCAGAGTAAGGAGGGAAAAGCAAAGACTTAGTCATGTGAAACCAAAGTGTTCCATAGAAAAGCTATAAATATTACAAAATTATTACATTCTATTCCATATGAAATGGATGAAAGATATCTTGCTGTGGATATCATCCTGTATGCTGTGAATGTGTTGTTCTGACTGATTAATAAATAAAATGCGGATTGGCCAGTAGCCAGGCAGGAAGTATAGGCAGGACAAGCAGAGAAGAGAATTCTGGGAACAGGAAAGCTGGGTCAGGAGTTGCCAGCCAGACATAGAGGAATCAAGCTTTAAAAGTAATGGTAAGCCACAAGTCACATGGCAACTTATGCATTAATAGAAATGGGTTAATTTAAGATATAAGAACTAGATAGCAAGAAGCTCCCACGACCATACAGTTTATAAGTAATGTATGTCTCTGTGTGTTTACTTGGGTCTGAGTGGCTGCAGGAGCTGGGGGGACACAGCAAACTTCAGCTACAATGTCTTAAACCTTTCTAAATAAATATAAAAAGAAGCACAACTTTTGCTTATCTTTGGCGTGTATGAATGTATTTATGATTACTTCCTTTTTATTGAGGAGGGGTGAGGTGGCATCCTGTTATCACTTTGGACTCTACTCATGAATTGTGATCTGATCTCATCTCCAGCTGTCAGTCATGTGACATGTGTCAGATGTAGTCATCCAACTTTGGAAGTATTGTGGGAAGAACATGTCATGGGCAAGATGTCAAGCCCTGTAGGATGACAATATCTCATGCTGCCGAGCCATTTCCTGAACTGACATTTTCTACTTGAATACACTTTCAGTGAGATGACCCCCCAATGACTTTTCCTGTGTCTCAAGTTTCTAGGTTTATATCATACAGTTATGTAGTTCTTTACCTCCATCACAGAGCTATATTCATCCTGCTGCTTTCACATAGATCTTTAACTCACAAGTACAATGGAATATGAGGGAAGAAGATAGTTCAAACATTTTCTTCTTCATTAGGGTAAAGAAATGCGATAAAGCACCATTCCCTTGACCTGGCTCTTTCATAATGTGGTATTAATGACACCACAGGAGTGTTGAAAGAGGAAGTATTATTTTTTCCCTCACCATCTGATAGTCATTCACTATTTATGTGTAGTCTTAGGAGGGTAGATGGTGGTGATTACAGTATAATGAATCTTTCAAAATGAGTTAAAATAACTCAGAAATTCAAAGGAGAGTACTGGTACAGAAGGACTATAAAATATAGCCCCTGGTATTATTAAGAAATATGGATTAAGAACATTAGCAGAAGTGGTTTTATGTGAGTCAAATTCATCACCAATTTTCCATGTAGTCTACAAAACAGGGTATTGTGTGAAGGTAAGAATCCACTCTTAAGTGATTTTATTCCTGTAGTTAGTGAAAAAATAGTACTCACATATGTTAAGAACAAATGTGATGTTTTATAAGAAGATAAATGTTAATATTTTAATTATTTTTACAAGAAAACACATGATTAATAATTTGCATGGATTTTGTTTGTTGAGTGTTTCCTTTCTTCAGTTATTTCTATAAAAAGCAGTATGTGCCACAACAAAAATTCACTATTATTTCCTGAATTTCATAGTTAATATCCTCAATTATCCCAAACCTATGGCCAAGAGCAATATTTTTTGTTATCTCAGGAAGTTTTAATTATAGATCATTATTAAAATTTTTCCCTTTGATCAACTTCTATGGAGTCAGAAAAGTTTAAGACAGCAGAATCCCCACATGCACTAATGGAGAGTCCCCAGACCTTCCAGTTCAAACAACTACATCACAGGGAGCATATTACAAAGCATACCAATTAAAAGTTCAAGTTTTTCCTGTAAGTGTCTGTAAGTTCTTTGTTATCTTTACTCTTTCTCAACAACAAGAGGCTTAAGTGCAGTGTGGTAGGAAATGTCCAGCAGGAGTCCCGGGAAGTCAGGGCCAGCCTTCATCATTCAGGGACCTGGGAAACAATATTAGGCTGTATTGGACCTTTACACACAAGAAAGGAAGATGAAAAGAAAGAAAATGAAAGGGGAAAAGAAATAAAAGTCAATAAAATTAAAAAGTGAATTCTCTGTTATTGTATTTGTCTGATTTCTTTCTGCCTCTTCTCCTAACTCCCTCAATTATCTCAAAGATCAAGTGTCTAAAGAAGAAACTAGAGAACGGACAGTTGGGTGCACAGCTAGTGGAAAAAGAATGCCGTCAAAACTGTGAAGCATTCCAGGCTCCATAGGTTTTTAAAGGAATGTCTTTATACCAACAGGGTAAGATTAGTCAAAACAGAGAACAAAAATAAATACCTGGGTATATGAATGCATTCCAAAGAAAACAGAAATCTGTTGCCTTATTGTCTGAAGATTCTTGATGGATTCTATCACAATAATTTCTTCTTTAGCATCTGAGAGTGTTACGGGGGCATTTTAAAGGAAAAGTGTCAATAAAGTATAGTAACCATGCTGATTCATTGTTGTTCTCAACTTGATACAACCTAGAGTCACCTGGGAAAAGGGAAACTCAATTTAAGAATTGTCTCAGTCAGATTGGCCTCTGGTCATGTCAGTGACAGACAACAGTGACTAATGGCTGATGTGGTAGTGCTCAGTCCACTGTGGATAACATCATTCCTAGGCAGGTGAGCCTGGCACTTGTAAGAAAGCTAGCTGAGTGTGAAGAAGCAAACAAGGCTGCTGCCATCGTTTCTGCTCCAGGTTCCTGACCTGACTTTCCAAACTTCCTGAAATGTCCGCATATGCTTATGCTCATCAGTGTTCCTAATACTTCCATTTCTGTGCTAATAGATCAAGTTATTTTTTTCTAGAGCTATACTGATACCATTTTCATATCTCCCACTCCTTCTGAAGTAACACTATATGCATCTAAAAACTTTTTTGTAAAAATTCTTCTGCTTCTGAAAATTTTCAGTTTTATTTTATATTTGAAATTGAGTTTCATATAGTTGAGCATGACCTTTAGCTCATTAGCATCCTGCCTTTGGCCACATATGCCAAGCATTTGTGCTATTTTTTTAAAGGTCTACAGTGATTAATGCTGAAAAATTCCTTGAATCAAAATTGGTGGGTGTCAAAAAAAGACAATTTAGGCAAATTACTCAGGAAGTTACTTATCCTCCAAGAAACAATAAAAAAACTAACCTCCCACACAGCCTTACCAACACATATTTTAAATACTATCATATTATCTTGGTTAGTTTTATATCCATTTGACTTAAACTAGAGTAATTTAGGAAGAGGGATTGTCAATTGAGAAAATGTTCCTGTAAGACTGGCCTGTCGGACATTTTTCTTTATTAATGATTGATGTGGAAAGGTCCAGCACAGTATGGGTGGTGCTGCCCTTGGGCTGGTGGTCCGGGGTTGTACAAGAAGGCAAGTTGAACAAGCCATAAAGAGCAAGCCAGTAAGCAGTATTCCTCTATAACATCTGCTTTATTTCCTTCATCTAGATTGTTGTCCTTCCTGAGATCCTGTCTGATTTCCTTCAGCGACAGATTGTGACCTGAGATGTGTAAGCTGAAATATATCTTTGTTGCTATGTTGCTTTTGGTCATGGCATTTTTTTCCATAGCACGGGAAACCAAAAGTAAGATATAAATGTAGTAGCCAAAAGGTAGGCTATCTTTTTTCTTCCACTTTCTTATGATCAAAATAAATCAAGAAAAGTAAATGAGTCATCTGTATTTCCTTTGATTACTGCTTTGAGTTTGTCCATTTTCTCCTAAAAATTATCCATGTATAAATACACGACACAGATTTAAAAAAGAGTTATCAGTTGTAGAATATTTGTTTACACTGTGAAGATGTGTCTTTGCCAAGGTGCTTTCTGATTGGTTTAATAAGGAGATGAATGGCCAAAGCTATGTAGGAAGAGGCTAGGCAGGACTTCTGGGGACAGAGAAGACTCTGGAAATAAGAAAGGAGACACAAGAGATGCAGAACAAGCAAGAGGCACAGGAGCAGAGGTAACAGCCAAGAGCCATATGGCAGAATGGAGATTAATATAAATGGGCTCATTTAAGTCATAAAAGATAGTTAGAAACAAGCCTAAGCTATAGGCTGAGCTTTCATAATTAGTAAGAAGTCTCCATGTCATTATTTGGGAGCTAGTGGGACAGACAAAGACTCATTGCAATGATCTATGAATACAGAATACATTCCAGTCTTATTTCATTGAAGTTGATTGAATGGGATGTATTGGGTGCATTTTTAGTTCAGCAACCATGCTCTTCTCTTGCTCTGATACCTCCATACATGCCTGCACTTCAGTTCTCATTGTCTTTCTTCCCATTCAGTACATTAATGGCTATTTAGGCTCAAGATGAAAACTTTACATCTTTCAGGTCATTTATCCCAATGCTATTTTTAATCTAGTAGAGTTTGCCGTTGTGTCTTTTCTTCAGGTGTTAAATGTTCAGTGAGTATCTAAATAGGGATATAGTATTGAAGAACTCTAAAAGAAATGAAAGGATGTATGACTCATTTGAATTTTCAAAAAAATATCTTCAAATTGCTTCTTATTTTACATATAGTTAAGAGATTGCTTTGGGTATCTGAAGAGACTTTGAACATTGGGTTTTTAAACAGTATGGAGACTGAGAAAGACTTTAGGAATATTTAAAGCTGAGTAAATTCATTTTGTGTTATGATATATCCATGAGTTTTTGGAGACCAAGGAGTATAATGTGGTGATATGAATGAGAAATGTTCCCCATATGCTTACATATTTGAAAACTTGGTCCCCAGTGGGTGGTGCTTCTTCAGGAAGTCATGGGGAGGTACATCTTT
>CABHPQ010168330.1:47905-59389 GCA_902168405.1 Peromyscus aztecus | reverse complement strand
CTTGTGGTATGTTTGAGCATTCCTTGGGTATATGCCTAAGAGTGGTATAGCTAGATCTTGGGGGAGATTGATTCCCAATTTTCTAAGAAAGCGCCATATTGATTTCCACAGTGGCTGTACCAGCTGGCATTCCCACCAGCAATGGAGGAGAGTTCCTCTAGCTCCACATCCTCTCCAGCATAAGGTGTCTTCAGTGTTTTTGATCTTAGCCAATCTGACTGGCGTAAGGTGGTATCTCAGAGTTGTTTTGATTTGCATTTCCCTAATGATTAGGGATGTTGAGCAATTCCTCAAATGTCTTTCAGCCATTTGTGTTTCCTCTGCTGAGAATTCTCTGTTTAGTTCTATAGCCCATTTCTTAATTGGACTGTTGAGAATTTTGATGTCTAATTTCTTGAGTTCCTTATATATTCTGGATATCAGTCCTCTGTCAGATGTGGGGTTGGTGAAGATCTTTTCCCATTCTGTGGGCTGTCACTTTGCCTTGTTGACCGTGTCCTTTGCTCTACAAAAGCTTTTCAGTTTCAAGAGGTCCCATTGATTGATTGTTTGTCTCAGTGTCTGAGCTACTGGTGTTATACCTAGGAAGCGATCTCCTATGCCAATGCGTTCAAGACTACTTCCTACTTTCTCTTCTAGCAGGTTCAGAGTAGCTGGATTTATGTTGAGGTCTTTGATCCACTTGGACTTAAGTTTTGTGCATGGTGATAGATATGGATCTATTTGCAGCCTTCTGCAAGTTGATATCCAGTTATGCCAGCACCATTTGTTGAAGATGCTTTCTTTTTTCCATTGTACACTTTTGGCTTCTTTGTCAAAAATTATATGTTCATAGGTGTGTGGATTAATGTCAGGGTCTTCAATTCGATTCCATTGGTCCACAAGTCGGTTTTTATGCCAGTACCAAGCTGTTTTTATTACTGTAGCTCTATAGTAGAGCTTGAAGTCAGGGATCGTGATGCCTCCAGAAGTTGTTTTATTGTACAGGATTCTTTTGGCTATCCTAGGTTTTTTGTTTTTCCATATGAAGTTGAGTATTATTCTTTCCAGGTCTGTGAAGAATTGTGTTGGTATTTTGATGGGGATTGCATTGAATCTGTAGATAGCTTTTGGTAAAATTGCCATTTTTACTATGTTAGTCCTGCCTATCCATGAGCATGGGAGATCTTTCCATTTTCTGACATCTTCTTCGGTAGCTGTGGTTTTGAGGGAAGAGCATGAGATCCTCTGAGATGAGACTCAGGCTTCCCAGGCTGTGTGACATTGCTCAAGGCACTCTTCCTCTTGGCATCAGATTTCCTTATTCGAATGGTCCAGGCTGGCTGACTCTAGACGCTTCCTCCAGCTTTGCTCAGATGCTGCTATTGTGAAGTGCTCTTATGTCCATCTCTGTGACCTGAGGGGGCATTTTTTTTGGGAGGCAGCCTCAAGGAAGAGAGGCAGCCTTGGGGAGGCAGCCTCAGAGGGGGGCAACCTCGATGGGGGGGCAGCCTCAGAGGGGAGGGGCAGCCTCAGAGGGGAGGGGCAGCCTTGGTGGGGGGCAGCCTCAGTGTATGGGGCAGCCTTGGTGGGGGGCAGCCTTGGTAGGGGGCAAAGGCACCAGGCAAGTGTACTAGTCTGAAGTCACAGGGCCTAAGACTTAGTGTGGCTCTGCCTCTGAGGTGCCAGTTGATGGAACTTGCAGACTCAGTTTCCTCGACTGTGTGGGGCCTCCATGCTTTCCTCAGGAGACGGCAGATCAGCCTCTGTAGACCACCAACTACTCAGAGTCAGAGTCTACATGAAGAATGTGGATCTGCATCTTGTGGAGTGGAGGGGGACCAAGCTAGGACTGCTGGGGCCAGGGAGGCACTGTCCAGGGTGCTGCCGCTCAGGAGCTTCGTAACTTGAGTCTGTAGGCTGTGGATGTCCTCAGACCTCAGATTCCCGGCTTTTGAGGCTGAGCTGGCCTGGTCCTTGCTCAGGGCTGCTGTGTCCCTGTGTAAAGTGGAGAAACAGTCCTGCCACACCTTGATGGCTCTGTAAAGTAGGCAAATCCAAGCATGAGTCCTGTGAGAGACCCACTGATGTGACAGTGTGCATGTATTAGCACACTTTGGTTCAAATTCCAGCCTAAACTTCACTGGTCCCATCCACTGGTCAGTCAGAGGCCATACATTACCCCATGCCCAGGGTGGCTGATGATTCTCTGCTTTGTTGGCTGTTAACTTCTGGGGGATGTTGCACCAGATGGCCACGAAGAGTTGTGTCTTAAAACCCCAGCAATGAATTCTCTTAGTTCTGGCAGCTGCAGTCCAAAATCTAGGTGTCCCCAGTGCTGCGCTGTCTCAGAGGCTCACCTTGATCTCTTCATGGTGCTGGCATAGAACACCACAGCCTGGGTAATCAACATAAGGCAGATAGTCATTTCTCACAGTCCTGGAGGCTGGAAGCCCAGATCAAGGTGGTAGCATCTAGTGAGGACCTTTCCATGCTTATAATATGGTGGAGGGCATAAGTGATGAGATTCTTATGTCTGTTAATTAACAGGGGTCCTGTTAATTCCACTGGGCTAGAAAAAGACCATGACCACAATTTTTGAGCCAAATTTGAATCATGCTTTATTAAATACTGGTCAGGAAGATAGACACTGGCCAGGTCCATACCTGGGATTCCCAGAGAATGGTGCTGAATTTTATTAGTCAAAGGCTTATAAAGAAAAAACCCACAAGGATACATACTTCCTGCCTTCATGCAATTGGGGGCAAACATACAACTTGATGTACTTCCTGTCTATGTACCTCCTACCTATGTGTGATTAAGCACATCCTGTGCAGTTTGGGCAACCAACCTAGCAGTGAAAACATGGCTTGTTATCTTACATGAACAGGCCCCAGCCTTCAAGGAAGTTACCTGTCCTTGGGCAAGTGGGACTTACAGGTTAGAGGCTTTTTTGTTTTATAGCTCTCTTAAGTGCAGTAATTAAAACTTAAAACATAACTTTAGCCCTCACAATCCTTACCTGGTGGCGGAGCAGAAGAGAGAGTAAATTCACTCCACGAAGTCCTTTCTAGAGTTGTGCTAATCTACTGGTAAGGGTCCTAATGCTGATACCTGGGGAACTAAATTTCAATGCATTTGGGGCACAGGTCTTCAAAGCACAGCAGGTCCCTAGGAGGCACCTGTTACTGTCTCTTCTCAGAGGCTCTGATGTTGCCAGCACAAGTCTTGATTCTCTTTGGCTTGTGAGTGCATCACTACCTTATCAGCCCCTGCTGTCACATGACCTCCTCCTTGTGTGTCTGTCTCACAGGACACAGTCATGCCAGTACACCCACATGAATGACCTCATATGACCTTTGTCACACCTGCCGGAATCCTGTTTCCAAGGAAAGTCTTGGGGGTTAGAAAGTAAAAAAGCTCTGACCTCTCACATTAACTAAGACCTTTGGCTTGGAGACATGACCTTGTTGTTATGTAACAATCACAATGAGGCCAGAGCATGTAGCTCAGTTCCTTAGTACTGTGTAAACAGGGTATGGATTCATGCTTGTAACTCCATTACTCTGGAGCTAGAAGCAGGAGTATCAGAAGTTCAAGGTTTTCCTTGACTACGATGAGGTCAGCCTCAGATACATGAGACCATGCTTCAAAAACAGAAAATCACAATTATCATCACTTCTGAGGCTCAGAGAAGAGGCAAAACACACACAGATCTTTTGCATGGGCCCTGGGCATCTTCCTCATCTGCATAATTAAGTGACAGATGTTCCAGCCAGTGTGATAAGAAGGAAACTATTGTGCATTCAGGTGTTGGCTACAAAAGGCACCGAGGGGAGGCAGAATGGTGCCAGGGTATCCATGGTTAGTGACAATTTGGGAACTAGGCTTTCAGCATGGGTGGTATAGACAGGGTCCACCTAGGCCAGAGCAGGGAGGTAAACTACTGCCTTTGGGGCCACCAATCTGGACCCATCTAGTTGCCCATGTTAGCTCATAGGAGTCTGTTAGCTCTGCTTCTAAAATATACTCCCAAGTCAGTAGTCTCTTACAACTCTGCTGTCACCACTACAAGCCACTACTCCCTCTTGTGGGGACAGCCAGGACACTTCCTCCTACAGTCAATTCCAGATTGGGTCATTTAAATGAGAATCAGTATTAAAACCTGCTTCCAATATCTAGAGCCTTCTTGAATCCTGGTGACCCTAGAGCTAGAGGAGGCTGTTTCTTCTTCTTCCTCTTCTTCTTTTTTCTCCCTTTGATATGTTTTTTTCCAAAATAACATTTTTATAGATTATTTGAGAATTTCACTCGCATCCCATCACACTTACTTCCCAGTCCTCCTAGGCCCACCGCCACCCTTTGACCTCCCCCCTAAAAAAGGAGGAAAAGGAGGAGGAGGAGGAAGAGGAGGAAGAGGAGGAAGAGGAGGAGGAGGAAGAGGAGGAGGAGGAAGAAGAAGAAGAAGGAGAAGAAGAAGAAGAAGAAGAAGAAGAAGAAGAAGAAGAAGAAGAAGAAAACAAGTCCAATTTGTATTGCCTATATACTCACTGGAGCGTGGTCAAACTCCCAGTGGCCAGGCCCTTAAAGAAAACTGAGTCCTTCCCCATCCGCACCCCTTCCAGAAGCCATCAGTTGTGGGGAGCTACACTTTAGCATATTTATCACAATTTTAAGGCATTCTCTTCCATCGTTTCCTGACTAGGTTGTTCCTTTTTTGGGGGATGGGTGGGGTAGAGATAGGGATTGTCACAGAAGCCTTCTTTGTCCTCCTCAATTGGGAGACTGCAGTCATCAATATCACTGCAGAAGTAGCTTCCTTGCCTTTTACAGTCAGTGGGAGCACAGACCACAGACATCCACATGGTCTCCAGCATCAGCACATGCCACTGACCTCAGCATGGTCTCAGGTGGCAGTACAGACCACTGACATCTACATCACAGGCTGTGGATGCCATCATAATTCTTGGCAGCATCACAGGCCAAGGACATCAACATAGACCACTAACACCTGAGTGGCTTTTGGTGGTAACATGGGCCACAGACATAAACACAGTCCTTGACCACAGCAGCACCACGGACCCAAACATATCCCTCAGGAGCAACACAGACCACAGACATCAACATGGCTTTAGGTGGCTTCCCAGGCCACTCGAAACAGCATGGCCCCCAGCAGCAGCATGGTGGAGGCCTCTTCTTGTCTTGTATTCTGTCCTCTGACCTCACCACCATGACTTATGTCTATTTTTTATTTTTATTTTTGTTTTTGCTTTTGCTTTTTTTTTTTGGCTTTCCAAGTAGCATCACCCTCCCCAGTTCCTTTCAGTTCAGTTCTTACAACCCACTAAGCTTGGTCTTTTTCAGGATTGCTGGGCCCCTCTACATGGGAAGTCCCTCCTCCATCTTCATGACTGCTGTTTAGATGTCCTTGCTGTTACTTTCTCTCATTGTGTGACCAAATACCTGACAGGAAGCAACTTTAGGGGTGAGGGTTTGTTTTGCTTACAGTCCATCATTGTGGGAGATCATGGTGACAAGAGGGTGAGGGGCTGATCACATTGTGTCCAGAGCCTCAAAGGAGAGAGAGACAAATGCCACTAGTCAGCTCACCTTTTCCTTGTTATTGAGCCTGGGACTATAGACTAAGAAGTGTACTGGTTATATACACTCTGTGTGTGTCTTCCTCTTCAGTTAAACCTTTCTGGAAAACCCATGTAGACACACCCAAAGGTCTTTGTTTCCATGATGTTTTTTAAATCCAATCAGGTTGACAATAAAGATTAATCACACTTCCTTAAATCACCCTGCCCTGTGTGCAGCCACACTCACTGGTTTTCTCAGAAGTCCTTACTTTGAACTGATGTTGTCCTGTATTCTATTTCTCTACGTGTTGCTGTGTATCCCCTCTGCTTCTAGAGCAAACCCAGCTAGGTCTAAAGGACCAAGCATTAGACTATCCTGCTGCTGGATATGTGGAATATGGGAGGCTGCTGAGGGGCTAGCTGCAAGAGTGGAAGCAGCTATGAGGACACGTGCTGGGTTGGGTACCCAAAGACTCACTACCACATCTTCATCTCCATTCCTGCCTTGTCCCAGTCTTGATAAATAAACAACTGTCTTGTTCTCAAAACCCAGTGTCCACTTCCCCAGGTTGTGAAATGCCTATGCTGTGTATTTAGCTGTGATGTGTTCTGAGATGCTGGAGGGGATGCCTCAGTTTCTTCCCAAAGTCACACAGACAGGGTGAGGCTCTGGGCTGCATTGTGGACTTGAGAAGGCTCTCCAGCTCTCACCATCCTCTGCCATATAGCATGGCTGGCACTGTCAAGGAAGAGTGTACCTGCCTGCCTGGAGTCCCAACAAGACACTGGTTACTCTTCTCAGCTGAATAGGGAATGGATTTGGAGAAGACATAGCTTTGTGTAAGGATGCAGAGAATCAGCAAGGGGCAGCTCCAGGAGTGCTATTCCTTTCTCTATCCTGTGCAGTAGGTCCTGAGTGGAGATGCTAAGCTCATCCGGCATGCATGTCCTGCCCTGCTTCCGTGAGGACCCCAGTTCAGCACTGTCAAAGCCTACCAGCTGGGTGTGGCATACCTATAATCTCAGAACTCTGGAGGCTGAGACAGGGGGATACAGTTTGAGTCCATCCTGGATTATAGGGAGATCATGTACAAAACAAAACTACCTTCAGTTGGCTCCAGGACTCTTTGGAATGTGAATTTTATAACTGTGACTTCCCTAGGTCCCCATGATTCTTCTCTGCACTGCAGGTCTGCAGACTCTACTTGGAATCATTTTGTCTGAGAGCCAAGAAAACCTCAGCTCAACCACCTTCAGCAAGGAGCTTCATCCTCTCCATAAACAGGTGTGGAGTCTTGCAGCTTCCCTGTCCCCAAGAGTCACCTGCACATCTCGGGAACCACCTTTCAGTCCTCTGGAGACAAAAAGGAGCTGTCAGGTGCTTGTGAAGTCCTTGGGCCCAAAGGCTTGACTTCCCATTGCCTCAGTCTACTCTCAGAGGGGAATGATGAAGGGACTCAGAGAGTCAGGAACCTAGCAATGGCCCTTTCCTCAGCCCCACAGCTCAACAGACCATCCGAACAAACTGTAGCCATGCCAGTCACAGTGCAGGATCCCAGCCTGAGGTGGCTGCATAGGGGAGCAGCTGGGTGGGAGTCTTGGCCATGCTACTTGTGTTCTGTGGACTTCGGAGCACAGCATTTGTCTCTCTGTTCTTCAGTTTCCTCTTCTGCAATATATGGCTAGCTACAGAGATCAGCTCAGAAGGTGGTGGTGGAGATCTGATGAGGTGCCATATGCCAAATTGAGGATAGTACCAGAAGGCCCCCAACCTGACTCAGCCTCACTCATTTCCCAAGTCCCCTGCAGTAAACACCCAGGCAGTAGATTCAGAAGACTACTTTTTTAAAAATTTGAGACACGGTCTCACTGTGTTTCCATTAGCTGGCCTGGAACTCTCTATGTAGACCAGGCTGGGCCTCTATCTGTCCAGTACTGGTATTAAAGGTGTATGCCATTAGGCCTGCCCTAGCTACCTTAAGAAATATGTGTGTGTCGTGTGTAGTATGTATATGGTGCATGTATGTAAGTGTACAGGTATATGAGCCTGTGCACATGCGTGCAGAGATCAGAGATGTTGGCTTCTTCCCCATCACTCTCTATCATATTTCCTTACACGGAGTCTTTTCTTGAACCAGAAGTTCACCCTTTTGTCTAGTTTGGCTGGTCAATAGCCTTTTGGGATCTGCCTGTCTCTGCCCCTAGTGCTGGGGTAACAGACACACCTGACTTTTTACATGTGTGCTGGGGATTTGAACTCAGATCCTAATGCTTGCAGAGCAGGCACTGTTACCTATTGAGTCATGTTCTCAGCTCCTAAAATAACTTTTAATAAATTAGAAACTAAATACTGTGCACTGTGGTTGAGTTAGTTTTCATTCTTAGTGCTATACAAAGTCCTATGTGCCTCACAGGTGATAGATATGCAGACCTTCCAAGTGGCCAGAAAGCAAGTGTTTCAGTGTTCCTAGCTGCCCAGTATCTGCTGCAGCCATTTAGTTCTTCTCTGAACCTCAAAGAGCCACTGGCAATGCTTAAAGGAGTCTGGCTGCATTCCCATCAAGTTTTATTTGCGGAATTTTCATTTCATAATTTTCATGTGCCATGAAATATTCTTCTTTGTATTTTTTGACAGTTTAGAAATGTGGAAGAATATTCTTAGCTTGTAGGCTGTGTGTGAAAACAGGCCTTGGGCTGCAGTTTGCTCCGTCCTGTGTGAAATTCAATACAACGTGAGAAACCTATTTTACAGATTACAAAGGCATGTCTAGAGAGTCGTGGAAATGTCTTCTACAGAGAAAACAGAATCCTACATGTGGGGGGGCTCCAAAAACAGCAACCTTCATCCATTTCAGGGGCCTCAGGTACTGCAGACAGGAAGCGGGCACAGGCAGCCCTACAGGGCTGAGGCATTGCCATGAGCTCTTGACCTTGGCTAGAGGATGCTTGGTGCTTCAAATTGGCTTTTGACTGTAATTTTATTAGTTATTTGAGAATTTCATACAATGTATTTTGATCATATTCACCCCTCCCCTACTCCTCTAATATCCATCCCTCCTCCCTTACCTGCCCAACTTGTGCCTTCATCAAACAACAAACAAACAAACAAAGTAGAATCCGTGCTGCCCATATGCTCTTGGGTGTGTGGCTGTCCACTAGAGTGTCATCTACCAGGGCCCAGACATGAAACGATGGGTCTGGGAAAGTAGTTCATTTGGTAGTGTGTGCTGAGTTTAGTCTCCAGCACAGAATAAAAACAAGGTGATGATGTCATGTCTGGTCTGTTATTTCAGTACTCTGCAGATGGAGGTAGGAGAATCAGAAATTCAAGATCATCTTAAGCTGCATAGGGAATTTGAGACCAACCTGGGATATATGAGACTGTCAGAAAGAAAAGAAAAAAGAAAAAGAGATGATGGGTGATGAGTGGAAACATGCTAAACAGGAGTTCATTCTAAGTTTGTCCTCCCTCCATGCTATTTTCCTCATACCCAATGCTCCAAGCTCTACCCTTTCATGCCAGGGGGAAGGTATCCCTCAGCCCTCAAGCTCTGCACTCCCCAACACCTGCTGCTTCCACAAGTCTTGCCTGGGGCTGGTGCCAGGAGCCCAGCTAGGAGCCAGGAGAGCTCAGCCACCTACCTGAAGCCTTCTCCCCGTCCATGAAGCACTCTCTATTTCTGGCTACCACCTAGGCTCTGCCTTCCTCCTCTAACCTCTCTTGTGTGCTCCCAAGTGCTCTCTCTCCACTTAGTGGTTCATTTACTGCTCAATCTGTGATTAATTAAAACAATTTAAATAACTGTGCTGATGCTAAATTCACTTACAGCCACCACCGCTGTGCTCAGCTGCAGGAACACAAGGGAGCTGCAGCATGGGCTTCAGCAGGCCGCCAGGGGGCACTGTGGCCTCAGCTTTGATGGACTGTGCTCTTGGATGGGTCACCCAGGTGGGTGCTAGGAACACACCTTTTGCTTTTGTCCACATAGCCGGTCTACACATTCTTAGGCTCCAGAGATGCCCTGGGATAATCCAGAATAGGAAATGTCTGGGAAACAAACATCTTTCCTTTTTTCTAAGTTATGCTGGAGTGCATTATTTGGACTGCTTGGGCCCAGGGACTGAAGGGTTTGCTAGCAGAAGAGAAACAAAGGCACAGACTCTGTGGGATGAGAACCTGCCTAATAGGCTTCATTGGAAGGAGAAGGGAGATTCCTAAATCCTGTGACTGGCAACCTTGTAAGAGGTGAGGACACAGAAGGGAACATGTATAGAAAAGACCAAGAGAGGACAAGGCAGGGACTGAAGCCTAGGACAACAGACCCTCTCTCCCCATTCTACAGAGCCAGCAGGCCGGATGAGCTCAGGCCTGTGGCTTTAAGACACCCCACTTGTTACAGGAAGCAGAGGTAAGGCTAAGCTAGGAAAGAAACCTGCATACAGACAGGCTGACTATGACAGGCCTTTGTTAGATGCAGTCACTAATGTTTCCTTATGGAAGCCTCACAACAGCCAGGAGAAGCATGCTAGATTAGCACCTATGTTTAGGGAAAGGTGGGGCTAAGTTTAGCATTTACTGCTCAATCTGTCTGCCTAATGTCTACTGTCCTGTGGTCCTGAGATATCTTCTTGACTAGGGATGAGACAAAGATGGGCAGGCTTGGTTGGTGGGAGCAGGCAGGGTCTGAGGATACTTACTTTCTGGATAGGACCACACTTGGGTACAGCCCAGGCTTACACACAGAACTTCACGACCCCGTATTTGTGGCAGTTGTCTGCCTTTGAGTTAACATGGTATGAAACCATATGTATCGAAGTGATCTTGGGTGAGCGACTTCTTCTTCCAGTGGGGAGACACTTGGACATATCCAGTCTCTTCTCCTACTCATCCCCTGTCACTCTCCTGTTACCTGCTTTCCTCCTCTGGCCCTTGTGGCTTCTGAGACATAGAGTTCTTTCAGGGGCTGATCCCCAGGATCTGGCAGAGTCATTCCAGTCTGCCATGCCTTCATCTCATGCCTCCCCACAAAGTGTCTTATAACCACCTTGTTCGAAACCGCAGTCACATGCCTTTTCTGTGCTTATCCCAATCCCTCTTCTTACTTTGCTTTTAGAATTTTTTTTGAGATAAGATCTTACAAACTGATCCATCCACCCCAACTTCTCTCATGGGAATATAGATGTGCTGATACCGTGTCTGGCCAAAAATCTTTTAAAAATAAAAATCAGTAGAATGTGCTACCTTCTAACATCTCACATATATTCTTCCTCTCTTTCATTAAAAGATTTAATTGGTTTTAAATTGTGTATGTGTCTGTATGGGTATGTGCACATGAGAGCAGGTGGCCGTGGAAGCCAGAAAAGGAAATCAGACCCCCTGGGGCTAGAGTTACAGGTGTTTATGAGCTGCGCACTGTGGGTCCTTGGGAACCAACTTGGGTCCTCTATAAGAGCAATATGGGTTCTTAAAATCTAAGTCATCTCTCTAGTCCTATATGACTTATTTCTTTAAAAATAGTTGTTTATTTATGTAAGTTTTTTATATGTGTATCTGTGTATCACATGCATGCCTGGTGCCCATGGGGGCTAGAAGAAAGCATTAGATTCCCAGGGAGTAGACTTATGGATGGTTGTGAGCCACCATGTGTGTGCTGGGAGTCGAACTGCAGTCCTCTGGAAGAGCAACCAGTACTTTTAAGAGCCGAGCCATCTCTCCAGCCCCTTATTACTTTTATCTTATGTTTCTGGTTTGTGTCTGTCATCAACATACAATCCTTTCCTTTGGCTTCTTTTATTGACTGATGTATTCCTCATGCCAAATATACTGCCTGTGCTTGATATGTGGGTGTCTAGACTGTGTGGGCACACTCAGGGTCTCATGTGTTCATCAGTTCCAACAGTGCTCTCTCAGTGGGTGTCTAGA
>CABHPQ010168330.1:31114-47895 GCA_902168405.1 Peromyscus aztecus | reverse complement strand
TCATGTGTTCATCAGTTCCAACAGTGCTCTCTCAGTGGGTGTCTAGAATGTGTGAACACACTCAAGGCTTCTAGAGGTTTAGTGGCAAAGAAACCAGCATGGCTCTGTCCCACTGAGGGTTCCTCAATCACACTTGCCCATGGAACCTGTTTTCTCTCTGTCTCCTATTATCTGACAATCTGCAGATATTGACAATTACTATTCTGTTCCTATCCTGCCTGGGGACATGTGTGGGTGAAGATGCTATAGATAATGGGTTGGAGCTTTGGGACAAACTTGGAGTGGGGCATATGAGTGCACTCAGAATAACCCTGTGGAGCCATGGTGTCAGAGCCAGGCTGGATGGATCTACACAAGCCCTGGACCCTGGCTGCCTAATGGCTGGACAGAAGCTCAGCTGGGCACACTTTCTTCTATGCCCATGTAAACACTATGCATTATGAGACCTGGAAAGATCACATGCCTGGGTTTCCTTTAGGGAACCCTGGAAATAAACTACAGCCTGCTTGGCCTGACCAAACAGGAACCTGGCAGTGTTGTGTGGAAGGTCAGAGTGTGTGTACAGAAGACATGGCCAGATTGTCCCCTCCTTGGAAGCATTTTTTTGTGAGGAGCCAGGCCCAGCTGGACATGGGCTGCAAGATGCTGAGCCCCAGCCTTCATGCTGAGACCATGAATGAGGGCTGAGGGCTTGATGTCCACACCAAGGTTGTGTTGAAGAGAAGATGGAGACAAGGACAGTCCTTGGTGGACAGGTATTGTGGCCATGAAAGCCACAGAAACTTAGAAGGAGAGATGAGCTTAGGCCCTAGATGAGTCAGAACCTTCTGGAATCCAATGCTCTCTGGACACTAGGTTTAACAAAGTAGGGCAATGCTATCCCTAGATGTGCCCTGGCAGGGTCTTGGTGGCCAGTCTGCTCTGTCCACACAGATGTGTCTGGGACATCAAGATGCTAGCAGGTTAAGTTGTCTGGTGGTGAAGGCTAAGTCCTCTGAAGGGAGGACTTTCATGTGACAGAAGAGTCATCGTCAGGGTGAATTAAAATTGAGTGGAGCTTCTTTTCTAGGGGCCTTAATACCATCCATGAAAGAGGAGTCCCCATGGCCTGACCTGACCAGCTCTGAAAGGTTCACCTCTTCCTACCTTGGTCAGAAGGTTTCAACATTTGAATTTTTGAGGGAACATAGTAAAACCAAATCACTTACCCTATTACTGGGTGGAGGTGGGAAAAGGCTGAAATTGCATGAAAACTGAAGTGCTGGAACTAGAGAGGAATTTTGAAGCATTTTATTTTCAATGTAGCATCTAAAACTCCCATTCACTTGCTCTGATGAGCAACAAGCATGTGTCCCTCTTGCCAAGAGGAGTTAAGGCTTTAGAAACCCCTCTGGGACCCTACAGACCAGGACCTCCTTTTCATCCCATGTGTTTAAGACTCCCAAAGTCTACTGCTACCTTGGTACCAGAAGCAATTTGAATACTAGGAGTAGAAGTGACCATCTCAAATTCATGAAGTCAGCACCATCAGGGTCCATTAGACCCAAAATATGAGTCTAAGGTCCTGTTCAGGACAGCCTAGCTCTTTGCGAGAGTGAGTGGGACTTGAACAACAGAAGGGAAAGAATCCCAGGCTGCTCAGATAGTTCATTACATAAATATTTTCTGCGCTCTTGAGAATTTATTTTTTTAAGTGTGTGTGTGTGTGTGTGTGTGTGTGTGTGTGTGTGTGTGTATGCAGGTACTCATGTGTGTATGGGTACACACATTTGGAGGTCAGAGTAAAATCTTGGGTGAAGGTCCTCAGGAGCTTTCCACCTGTTTTTAAAGACAATGCCTCTCTTTGACCCAGAGCTTCCACAGGTAGGCTAGCCTAGCTGGCCAGCAAGCTTCCAGGAAACCTCCGGTCTCAGCCTCTTATCTTGCTGTCACTGGAATTATAGGTGTCTGATCACCATGCCCAGCTTTTTGTATGGGTTCTGGGTATCCTGACTCAGATCCTCATGCATGGCAAGCTCTCTACTGACTGAGCCATCTCCCCAGCCCTCTTGGGAATTTTAGACCTGTCACTGTCCCTCATTTCCCTGAGGGGTGGGGGCGGTCCTTAGCCTTGCTCATTGAAGCTATGGAGATTATGCTTGTGAGTACTGAATACATTCCTCCCTTCTGCTGTTAGTCAAATCTGAGAGGTGGGGCTGACTCTGAGTCACCTTTGGAAGGTGTCCGCAGGTGGCCTCCCAGTGAGTGGGCTGTCTGATTGGAGTCTGGTTTAGAGGCCACTCTAGGACTTCCCTGATTCTGTCCTCAGCTGTGTTCTAGCAACAAGTCAGTCCCCATTTGCCTTGCACTGCTCCCCCCCAACCCCACCCCAGGTATGGTTTATGTAAGTGGAATGTTCTCTTTGGTCTGTTTCTTTGTGTCTGTTCTTTCTGAGCCAGCAGGAAGTTGCATAGGAGGAGGGACTGGATGTTAATCCCACAGATGCGGGAAAAAGGCCACTGACCAAAGTCTTGGCCAAATTAACTAAAGCAAGAAATTAATTACAGCAAGTTTTTTTAAACTCACATTCATGAACTGTCTCTCCTAAAGGTGGGGTTCAATAGATCAGCATTGTTCATGGGTGAGATAAAGGTTTTAATAGCTCAGGAGTAGGGGATTTTCAAATGGGACATTGGCAGGCGGGGTGGGGTGACAGAAGCAGAACATAGCATAACAAGTTAGTCATAATGACCTCCTGAAACAAAACTGTAGTTGCAAGGTGGTCATAACAACAAGTGCTTATAATAACCTTTTGAAACAAAGGCATGGTTGCTGTTTCCTGGAACAGGCAGTACAGAACCATTTGTAGTTAAGGTTACAGGTGGAGCATAGCCCAATCCTTGAGAAACAGATTTAATAGTAAACAGAATGAACCTAGTTTATCTTTACTATAAGATGGCTTTCAAGTCTGATAGAGGCAGACTGGTTTATCATGGGGAGCACAGAACTGAGAAAAGCAATAGAGAGACACACTGTCTTCTCCAGTTACATAATCAAGAACTTTCTCGGAGTCCAATCCTCTGCTAGTTGCCTGGAGACAATGGCAATCAAGACAGCACCAGTGCACCCTCCATTGGAGACCAGACCTGCCCACAGGTCAAGTCAGTGGGGAGAAAGATGAAGGGAGAGACACCTTTAGGGTGATAGCAGCCAGAGGGGGCAACCAGGAAGGAACGGAGGTGGGGACCATCTGAGTTCGTGGGAGTGGAATAAGGAGGAGATAGAAGAAGGGAAGGGTGGGCTGATTCTGTGTGCATTCTTGAAGTTAGCCAAGCAGAGAACAGAGAGAGAGGAGACCCTGCAGGACTGGCAGGCTGCATCCATGCAGGACTCAGGGAACCCAGAATGGAGCAGAGGCTTTGTTTTGTCTGCTGATGTGCTAATGCCACTCTTGGTGGTGTGGGCTTTCTCCTGAAGACAGCAGTCTGGTTTTGTGAAGCGACATAGAGTAAGTGTTTTTGGCTTTCTGGATTTTTCAGTCTGTCTGAATTACTGTTCACTACATGTCACTGTTGTCATGGTAGCAAGGAAGTATCCTTGGCCATCCTTGATGGTGTGGTGAGTGTGGTGGTGTAGCAGTGCAAGTTTACATAGGAAAACAGGTGATTGTTGGACTTAGCCAATAGACTGAGGTTTGTTGACCGTGATGTAGATTTTGGTGAGCAATTGAGGTTTTTATTATTATTATTTTTAATTCTTCCTTCAAACAATACATCCCAACAGAAGTTTCCCCTCTTTCCACGCCTTCCATTCTCACCCCACTTCTCCCTCATTTCCACTTTTTTGTTGTTTCCCTTCAGAAAAGAACAGGCCCCCAGGGATATCAACCTAACATGGCAAAACAAGTTACAATAAGACTAGGCACAAACCCTCATATCAAGGCTGGACTAGACAGCCCATAGGAGGAAAAGGGTCCCATGAGTGGGCAAAAGAGTCAGAGATGCCCGAATCCCACTGTTAGGAGTCCCACAAAAACACCCAGCTAACAGCCATAACATATATGCAGAGGACCTAGCACAGGCCCTTGCAGCCTTTGTGATTTCTGCTTCAGCCTTGTGAACTCTTATGAGCTCTTCTTAGTTGATTCTGTGGGGTATGTTCTCCTGGTGTTCTCAACCCCTCTAGCTCCTACAATTCTTCCTCTCCCTTTTTCTCTGGGTTACCTGTAGTGGTATTTGCTCCACCCTTGACCTTGGGCTATACAGCCTGAATGTGACCTCTTAAAAGGAAAGGGAGAGAGGTCACAAGTTCCTGCTTCCTGCTTCCTGGTGTGATTGGATGGCCAGGTAGATTGCTCCCCATCAGAACAGAGGATGACTTCAGCTGTTTACTAGGTTCTGTATTTGTGAGTCTGTTTTCTCAATTTATATCTTAATAAATCCCTACTTATTAGATAGACTCATGTGGATTGATCTTAACAGTTCTCCAAGCTTCAAGGGGAGGGACCCATTGGAGATCTCCAATTTTGGTTCTCTCTCCACCTATGTTTGGCTATGGGTCTCTGCATCTGCTTCCATTAGTTGCCTAAGGAAGCCTCTCTGATGATGAATGAGCTAGGCACCTATCCTAGGTCTCTGAGCTATCCAGCCTTCGGTTCCTGTCTATCCAGGAAAAGTCGGGCATTGGCTTCCACTCATGGCATGGACCTCAGATTAGACCAGTCATTGGTTGGCCTCTCCCACAAGTTCTGTGCCACCATTGCCCCAGCACATCTTGCAGGCAGGACAGATTGTAGGTTGAAGGTTTTGTGGCTGGGTTGGTGTCCCAGTCCCACCACTGGGAGCCTTGCCTGGTTTAAGAAGAAGGACAGTTCAGGTTCCATACCCCCCATTACAAGAACCCTCACTAGGCTAACCCTCATAGATTCCTGGGAGTTTTCACTGTACTAGGTTTCCACATCACCCCCAAATGCTCCCCAATTCCAGTGTATGCTCTCCCTCTACCTCCCCTCTGCCTGATCCCTCCTATTCCCATCCCCACCCACCCCCAGTCCACCTTCAAAATCTATTCTAGTTCCTCTTCCCAGGGAGATCCATGCATCCCCCCGTAGAGCTCTCCTTGTTACTTAGCCTCTCTGGGTTTGTGGATTATAGCATGGTTATCCTTTATTTAACAGCTAATATCTACTTATAAGTGAGTATATACCATGTTTGTCTTTCTGGGTCAGGGTTACTTCACTCAGGATGATTTTCTTTTTCTAGTTTCATCCATTTTGCCTGCAGATTTCATGATGTCATTTTTTTTTTAACAGTTGAGTTATACTCCATTCTATAAATGTACCATATTTTCTTTATCCATTCTTCAGTTGAGGGACAATTCCAGAAACAAACTAGATTTTTTTTCCAGTTTCTTTCTTTTCTATTTTTTCGAGACAGGGTTTCTCTTGTAGCTTTGGAGCTTGTCCTGGATCTCACTTTGTAGACCAGGCTGGACTCAAATTCACAGAGATTCGCCTGGCTCTGCCTCCTGAGAGCCGAGATTACTTGGCGTATGCCACCACCGACCAGTGTCCAGTTTCTAGCTATTATGAATTAAGCCACTATGAACATAGTTGAGCAAATGTCCTTGTGGTAGGATGGAACATCCTTTGGGTGTATGCCCAAGAGTGGTACAGCTGGATCTTGAGGTAGATTGAATCCCAGTTTTCTGAGGAACTGTTATGTTGATTTCTATAGTGGCTGTACAAGTTTGCACTCCCACCAGCAATGGAGGACTATTCCCTTTACTCCACATCCTCATCAGCATGAGCTGTCACTTGTGTTATTGATCTTAACTATTCTGATAGGTTTAAGATGGAATCTCAATGTAGTTTTGATTTGTATTTACCTGATGGCTAAGGATGTTAAACATTTCTTTAAGTGTTTCTCAGCCATTGAGATTCCTCTATTGAGTGTTCTCTGTTTAGATCTGTATCCCATTTTTTTAAAACAATTTTTTTCTTGATTTTCTTGGAATTTCACATCATATACCCTAATCCTACTCATTTTCCAGTCTCTCCATATCTGTCCTTCACCCTTATAGTATCCCCCCACAAAGAAGAATAAAGAAGAAAAATATTAATTAAAAACAAAAACATAATAGCAAGAAGAAGAAGAAGAAGACACCACTTCGCTCCTGACTTTCCCACCTCTCCATCACCTCTTTATTCTTCCTGGTGGCCTCGGGAGCTGCTGTACATCACACAGTTTACCCTTTTGCCCAAACAGCTTTACTTGCAATTGTTCATTGTAATGAGTTCTTGGTCTGGTTCAGGGACTCTGACTTTTGGTACACCATCAACACTGGACCCTCAGAGAAACTCCCCTCAAGTATCTTGCTGTTGCCTTGAGTCATGGAGATCCTACAGCTCTGGTTCCATAGGACCAGTCCTTTCACAGGTCCAGCAGGTCATAGAGGGGGTAGACGTTTGAGTGGGCAACTCAAAGCACTGGATGTAGACCTGAGTGGTAGCTGAGTTGGTCAGTTCAGGTCTTTGATCAGATTGCCCCTTCAGGCGAGGGGCAGAGCTAGCTTTCCTGTGTTCACAATGTCAGGGTCAGCTCTCCTGTACCCATGGTGAGGGCTGGGGCCAGTTTTCCCAGTGCCAGGGTCATCAGGGCCAGCTCTCCTGTGTAGGGTTGGGCTAGCTTTCCTGCTGTAGCAGCCAACTTGAGGGGCAGGGTCAGATCTCCCAAGGTCAGCAGAGGGCAGGGCTAGCTCAGCATGGCCCTTGGTTTTCAACACACATGATTCAAATGGCCCTCAGTGGTAACATGGGCCATGGACATCAACACAGACCCACAGCAGCCTAGACTTGGGTGTTACCATGGCTCTGGGTGGCAGTGAAGACCATTCAGATTAGCTTGATGTGATGGCAGCATCGCTCTTGGACACCAACATGTCCTCAGGTGGTGTCCCCGACTCTGGGCATCTACATGACCTTTGGTGATAACAGTAGCCATGGACATCCACATAGACCCAGACGTGGCCCTTGGCAGCAGCCCTGGGCCTAGACATCACCGTGGCCCTGGGTGGCAGCACAGGCCACCCACATCAGTTTCTTCCTCACCACTTTTGCTTCTTCAGTTCTGCCACTCTCCAAAGCACATGAACTGCTCTGCTTCCCCTTCTCTCCCATTGCTCCACCATATAGTTGCTCATCGTAATGGCACCTGCCCAGGCTGATCAAGCTGTGGGTGTCTTCCCCCTGCCTGTGCTGTGCCACATTTTAAAATTGGATTATTTGGCTTGTTGATGTCTAGTTTCTTGAGTTCTTCATGTATTTTGGATATTAGCCCTCTGTCACACATGGAGTTGGTGAAAAATCTTTTCCTGTTCTGTAGACTGCTGTTTTGTCCTATTGATGGTATCCTTTGGTTTACAGAAACCTTTCAGTTTTATGAGGTCTCATTTATTAATTGTCGACCTTAGTGCCTGTGCTATTAGTGTTCTGCTCAGGAAGTTGTCTTCTGTGCCAATGCGTTCTAGGCTATCCCCCACTTTCTCTTCTATTAGGGTTAGTATATCTGATTTTATGTTGAGGTCTTTGATGCACTTGGACTAGACTTTTGTGCAGGGTGATATATATGGGTCTATTTGTATTCTACTACATACTGATATCCAGTTAGACCAGTACCATTTGTTGAAGATGCTTTCTTTTTTTTCACTGTGTATTTCTAGCTTCTTTATTAAAAAAAATCAGGTGTCTGTAGGTGTGTAGATTTATATCTGGGTCTTCAATTTGATTTCATTGATCTACCTGTCTGTTTTTATGCCAATAACATGTGGTTTTTATTACTATAGCTCTATAGTAGAGTTTGAGATCAGGGATAGTGATACCTCCAGAAGTTCTTTTATTATACAGGATTGTTTAACTAGCCTGGGTTTTTTTTTTCATATGATTTTAAGTATTGTCATTTTAAGGTCTGTAAAGAGTTGTGTTGGAATTTTGGTGGGGATTGTGTTGAACCTGTAGATTGCTTTTGGAAGGATGGCTATTTTTACTACATTGATTTTGCTGATCCTTGAGAATGGGAGATCTTTCCATCTTCTGATATCTTCTTCAATTTCTTTTATCAAAGACTTGAAGTTCTAGCCATACAAGTCTTTCACTTGCTTGGTTAGAGTTACCCAAGGATATGTTATATTATCTGTGGCTATTGTGAAGGTCTATTTGTTCCCCTTATTTCTTTCTCCGTCCATTTGTCACTTGTATATAGGAGGGCTACTTTTTTTTTTTTAAAGTTAATCTTGTATCCAGCCACTTTGCTGAAAGTGTTTATCAGCTGTAGGAGTTCTGTGGTAGAATTTTTGGGATTGCTTATGTATACTCTCATATCACTTGCAAATAATAATACTTTGACTTCTTCCTTTCCAATTTGAATCCAGTTGATCTCCTTCAGTTGTCTTATTGCTCTAGCTAGTACTTCAAGTACTATATTTAATAGATATGGAGAGAATGGACAGCCTTATCTTGTTCCTGATTTTAATGAAATTGCTTTGATTTTCTCTCCATTTAATTTGACATTGACTATTGGCTTTCTATAAATTGTCTTTATTATATTTAGTTATATCCCTTGTTTCCCTAATCTCTCTAATACTTTTATTATAAGGGGGTATTGGATTTTGTCAAAGGCTTTTACAGCATCTACTGATCATGCATTTTTTCTTTCAGTTTGTTTACATGGTGGACTATATTGACTGATTTTCATATGTTGCACCATCCCTGAATCTCTAGGATGAAGCCTTCTTGGTCATGGTGGATGATCTTTTTGATATGTTCTTGGATTTAGTTTGTAAGTATTTTATTGAATATTTTTGCATCTATGTTTATAAGGGAAATTGGTCTGTAATTCTCTTTCTTTGTTAAATCTTTGTGTAGTTTGTGTATCAGCATGGCTGTGGCCTCATAAAATGAATTTGACAATGTTCCTTCTATATCTTAGGGTTTGTATTACTATTAAAAGACACCATGACCATGGCAAGTTTTGTAAAGGAAAACATTTAATTGGGTCTGGCTTATAGTTTCAGAGGTTTAGTCCATTATCCTCATGGGGAGAAGCATGGTGGCATGCAGGCAGACATGGTATTGTTGAAGGAGCTGAGATATCTACATCTTGATCTGAAGGCAGCAGAAGGAGACTGCACGGGCAGAGGGCTCATACTCAGGGATGGGAAATGAATGGGATTGAGAGGCATGATGTGAAAGACACAAAGAATAAATAAAAAGAAAGTTAAAAAAGAAACTGATAAAATTTAAGAGAAAAAAAGAACAGAGATGGGGGGGCAGAATCTCATCATGGAAGTTGTAGTGAGTCACGCAGTAAACCCTTTATCCATATGTCTTTACTTGTAAATGTTCATTGCAAAGAGTCTTTTGTCTGGTTCAAGGCCTCTGGTTTCTGCTACACTATTAATGCTGGGCCCTCACTGAAACGTCTCTTAGTTATCCTGCTATTGCCCTGTGTTGTGGAAATCCTACAGCTTGGGTCTGCAGGACCGATCCCTTCATGTGCTCCAGCAGATCATAGATGGGGTGGATATTTGGGTGGACCAACACATAACCCTGGTTCTGGGCCTGGGTAGTTGTAGAGTTGGTCATCCCACCAGCTCTCCCTTGTCCTCACCACCAGGATGTGCTCTCCTGCATTGTAAGTTCACCCTTTTCAGTGATGAGCAAGGGGTGGGGCCAGTTCTCCTGCTTTCATGTCCTCAGGGTTGGATCTCCTGCACCTACACCTTCAGGGCCAGCTTTACTGTGTTGCTCAGGCATGTCACAGGGGCCACTTTCCTGAGTGCTGCAGCAGATGGGGGCAAGGCTAGCTCTCCTTCTCTTATGACCTCAGAGCCAGCTCTCCTACCTGCCTCAGGTGTTGATGGGCAGGGGTGGGGGGCATCTCTCTCCCACACATGCCACCCCACATGACAGGTCTTCCATGCTCACAATATCAGAGCTGGCTTGCCCACACCTCTGCTAATGGGGTTGATTCTATTGTGCTGTCCACAAGAGGTGCAGAGCCTGCTTTCCCCAGTGTTGCAGCTTGTGGTGGGCAGGGGCAGCTCTTCTGCCTTTTTGACCTCAGGGCCAGCTCTTCTGCCTTTTTGACCTCAGGGCCAGCTCTCCTACCTGTCTCAGGAGTTGATGGGCAGGGAGCATCTGTCCCCCACCCATGCCACCACATGACAGATGAGTAATAGGGCTAGCTCTTCCATACTAACAACTTCAGGACTGGCTCACCCACACACCCACCAATGGGGTTGACTCTATTGTGCTGCCCACGTGAGGTATAGGGCCTGCTCTCCCTAGTGTTGCAGTTGGAGGTAGGGCATTTCTCCCCATCCATGCCACCATGTGGCAGGTGAGGGGTGTGGCCAGGTCTCCCATGCTCACATTTGCTGGCCGCTGACCTGTGCCCTTGTCAACAGGGTCAGCACCACTGTGCTGCCCTGATGAGGTGCAGGGTCCACTATCCCAAGTGTTGCAGCTGGTAAAGTTCAGCTCCCTTCCAGCTGGAGGCAGTAGGGAAAGGGGGAGGGCATCTGTCCCTCACCCCACTACCACACCTTGGCCGAGGGAGGCGGTACCAGCTGTGCCCCTCTCATGCACTCAGGGCTGGCTCACCCATGCCCCTGTCCTGGGGTCAACTCGATTATGCTGCCCAAAGGAGGCAGAGGGCCCATTCTCCTGAGGGCTGAGCTGGTGAGGGGCTGGGTCAGGTATCCTACCTACTGCAGGTAGTGAGGGGTAAGGGGAGAGATCTTGCCTTCACTTCATGGCAGGCGTGACCTGGTCTCCCTTTTTCATACCCCCAGGGCATATCAATTTCTTCTATCGTATCTTCTATGGCCTGAGATTCTGTTTTTATCCTGTGTATACTTTTGTTGATGCTTGCATCTGTAGTTCCTGTTTGCTTACCTTGATTTTCCATTTCTAGAAATCCCTCAGTTCATGTTTTCTTTATTGCTTCTGTTTCCATTTTCAGGTCTTGAACAGTTTTATTCACTTACTTCAACTGTTTGCTTTTTCTTGGCTTTCTTTAAGGGATTTAGTCATTTCCTCTAGTTTTTTGTTTGTCTTTTCCTCAATTTCTTTAAGGGATTTATTTGTTTCCTCTTTAAGGACTGCTATCATCTTCATAAAGTTGGTTTTAAAGTTGTTTTATTGTGTTTCAGCTGTGTTGGAATATTCAGGGCTTGCTGTAGTAGGATAGCTGAACTTTGGCGGTGACACATTGCCTTGGCTGTTGTTGATTGTGTTCTTATGCTGGCATCTAGGCATTTGGGTTTGGGTGATTGTAGGTCTAGATGCTGATTTCTGAGTTTGTCTTTGTTTAATGGGTGTTTTGATCCCCAGTTTCTGTTTCCTCTCTGGCCTTCTGGTCAGTGTGGCATGTGGTTGAGCAGGGGCTCCCCACATGAGTTGGGGGCTGGGATACATTGACAATGAAGGGAGGGGGGATTTGGGATAGGGTGGGAGAGCACCAAGAAAGTTGGGGAGATCTGCAGGCAGGAGAAGTACCTTGATTTCTGGTGGCCTGTGTGGCCCCTGCAGGTTGTCTCTGCCTGTGTTGGGCCTAGGGCATGGTGATGAGGGAGTGAGGCGGGTTGGGGATAATGTCATGGGGGGTGGCACCAAGAGAATGGGTGGGTGGCTTACTTACACTCCTGGCGGTCAGTGTGGTCTTTTGTTTTGCTGTGATGGTGGGTTTTAAATAAAGCAAACAGATGGGTTTTGGTTAATGTTAACTTTTAATTGCTGTGACAAAAGGCCTGAAAGAAGCTATTTAAAAAGAGGAAAGGTTCGTTTTAGTTCATTCTCAGGTTGCCCCTTATGGTCATTTGGCTACATTGTTGAGAGGCCTGTGGTAAAGAAGCGAATCATGGTAGAAAGGTTTGGCAGGCAAAGTTGCTTACCTCATGGTAGACTCTAAGTACACAGTGAGAGGTGAAGGGGGACAAGATATATCCTTCAGGGGCATGCCTCCAGTGACTTCCTCCAACTAAGCTTTACCTCCTAATAGCCAACTTAGCTTTGAACTCATCAGTCAATTCAATGGTGAGGGTAGCACCCCCAATCATTCCAATCATTTCCCCAAAGGCCTACCTTTGAGCATTTCTGGGGGCTCATAACTTCAACACATGAGCCTTTAGAAGACTGTTCATATTCAACCACAACGGCAAGCAAATGTTTATGTTCTCAAGAGGAATTATAAGACTTGGGGATCAGTGAGGAAGAAGACTTTAAGGCCACACTTTCAGCATCTGGGGTTTGACTCACCAGGAGCCTTTGTGTAGATGTAACCAAACGTCTTATTAAATAAGAAACACAGAGCCAAGGTAAAGATAAAAACCCAAGAGGTCAGAGTTAGGAGCTTACCCGCGTGCTGCTGGCTAGCTTCTTCCGCCAAGAAACCTCTCTGAAAAAAAGGAGCTACTTCCTGTGCGTTTGACTTATAAAGAGTTCTGGTTCTTCCTTCTCATTGGTTGTAAACCCAACTACGTGGCTGTCTCATCACTGCCTCTCTGTACAGACCTCCAGGTCTTCTATGGTTGGTATTGAGATCAAAGGGCGTGTGTCTCCAAAGCTGACTGTATCCTTGAACACACAGAGATCTACCTAGTTCTGCTTGCTGAGTACTGGGATTAAAGGCGTGCACCACCACGCCCAGCTCTCGCTATGGCTTGCTAAACTCTGACCTCTGGGCAACTTTATTTATTAACATACAAATAAAATCACATTTCAGTACAAATAGAATACCACTATACCTTTGGAAATGGAGTTTGGTGAAGTAGGGTTCCCTGGCTCCTGCTGGTTCTGGTCCATCTCACATTTTCAAATAGCTCAGAGTAGGTCCTCAATAAAAGCTTGTTGAATGAATGAGTCCTTCCATCTAGGGTTGGACTAGTTACTTCCATATAGTCACCTGTTAGGCTGGTTCTTAGGGACTGACAAATCTAGAGAAGGAGCAAGGAGAAGGGACATAATTGGCCAGTTTCATTTTGGTGCTTTCTTACCCCCATTTCTTTTGGATTCCTCTGTCAGAATTTTTGCCATCAAGGCAGGTGGTCCTTCTGGTGCTCCAAGGGACAGGACCAGTCATAGCTTGGTGAGGAGGGGGTGAGAGAATCCATCAAATGAAAATCATTTTTGTAGCTACTCTAGGTCCAAGGTGACTGTTCTGTAATTATGGGTCATCCATGCAAAAGAAAACATTGTTCAACTTTAGAGTTGAGATTTATGGTGATAATTTCAGGGGCACAGAGAGGACACCATTCCTTGCTTTTATGTTTTCCCACATCATATTATTGAGTGGCTCAAGCCTAGCGAGTTCACAGAGAGAAAGCAATGAGCTTTTTCTTTCCTAGCAGGACCCTAATCTTAATTCCACATGTTGGTGGGGTTGTTGGACTCACCCACGTCCCCCTGCCTGTACTGTGCATTGCTGTGCTATGTGGTCGATGATAAGAGGGTGACTTTGGTGCACTAGTAGACTTCCCGAGCAGTTAAGACTTCATGAACAGTTCCTTAGCTTGCCACTCATGACCTCTTTCTGCTGTATGACCCATCCGTAGAACCATGCTGCATTTAGTTGTCACACATTATCAGTCTTCTCTGGTCTACAATGTTTCTCACGATGTCCTTTGAGAGTGCCTGACTTATCCTGATACATACTTGGGCTTCTACATTTGCTCCCTAATACCTCTTGATGTCTGTGTCCTCCATCCTCACACTGCCTGTGCCTCAGCTGTGACCTTCACTGACATGCCTGATTTGTATGTTTCCAGCATCTTTTGTGCAAGTATGCGAACATCCCATTGGCCTGTGGTCAACAGTGAACTCAGAGCTGCCCAGAGCCCTCTTTCTCCTTTGGGGTTAAAGATTCTACTTACTTCATGTATACCATTAGGGAAGTTATTCATTTTGGCTTACTCTTAAAAAACAGAAAACTGAGATGCCTCGAGCAGTGAGCACAGTGTGATACCTTACCAATGAAGTGCTGGGGCTGGAGGGCCAAGATAGATCATTAGGCATCTCAATGAGCTCACTGGGACTCTAGTCTTTCTCTCATTTCTCTCCTCATTTTAGTTTTCCTCAGGGTCCCGATATGACCAACTCTCCACTTAGAGGACATCATCTACAACTATCAATCTGATGGCCAGTCTATTATTTATTAAGTGGCGCAGTGTTATTCATTAAGCGGTGCTGTTTACCGTGCAAGAAAAGCCACGAGTCACAACAAAACCCACTGTAAGAGTTTATTAAGGGAAGGGAACAGAAAGGGGTGCTTAGGTCTATGGAAAACCATGACAGAAGAGAGGCGAGGGACAGGTGGAACCCGCTTTTTATAGGTTGCCCCTGCACATGTGCATAAGGGCATGCCACACATGTGCATAGATTACGTGACCACACTGCACGCAAATTACATGATCACGGATTATGTAGGACATAAGGCCCTGGGATGACTAAGCATCTTGCTAGTGCATGTGTGGTCATGGGGGAGTGACTAGGAATTCTAACACAGTCTGTCTTTTTTTTTTTTGAGGTCACCATGCCTCAATGTACTTGGACATATGAATGGCTAGGTCCTGACAGTGCACCTCACTCCTCTTGTTCACTGCTTGAGGCTGTTAGCCACAGCCTCTTGCCTTTGGATTCACCAGGTCTGAATGATATGGCATTCACACTATGTAGCCCATATAGGGATGGCCACCTTTCTGGGTGTGAAGAAGGAAGGAGGTACCATTAACCTCCCTTTTATCATTTTGACTGAGGGTACCCCTCTAATATCCAAATGCTCCTGAGGCTGGTGTACATTTAATAGTTGGGTAGGCAGTCAGACAAGAATGGTCACTTGCAAGATGAGTGTTTAGTCCCTTCTTCCTGTGTTCTGGAGCGGGGCCTGGCACTCACCTTGCATTGATACTTTAAACAGTGACATTGAAATTAATGGAAAAAGCCCCTTTCAAGAGCTGGTGTGCTGCTGTTATTCACTTTGTTGCTTTTATGTTAGGGGAAAAATGTGGACCAGATTTCCCTTTTCCTCACTCTCAGAGAGGTGCCCTTCCCCATCCACAGTGTCTCTCAGAGGTTGGGATGATTGATGTGCAGCCATTCCAGGGGATGGGTGTAGCATGAATCGGTCATCATCTAAAATCACTGTCATTTCTGTCAAAGTCAGCAGGTCAAACCTTTCTCAGAAACACACACACACACACACACACACACACACACACACACACACACACACACTTAGTGAAAGCAATTAAAGGAACCTGTTCAGTGACACAGAGACAGCCTGTCACCTGTGCCAAGTTAACAAATTTTGCATTGTGAAAACAAAACCAGGAGCTTAATCACCTCCTTCCTCATGAGTGCCACTAATGCAGCATGCCTCTGCAGCTGGGGAGTGAGATGACATCTGGCCTGAACACAAGGCCATGCTGGTAAAGGTGGCTACAGGAAATCCATGCCGGAGAGGACGTATGGACAGTCTGAGCCCAGGAGACAGGGATCAGGGTCCACTGATCCCACAGGCTAGTCATGAAGACAGCTGTGACTTCAGTCCTGCTTCCCCATTGCTCACCTGCTGGCTGAGACCTTGTGTTCTCAGGTGGGAGTCCAGGTTACAAGGACCAGTCTGCTCACAACCTTCTCAATGATTTTTGCATTCTGTATCTTAACAGTCTGCTCATGTTCTTTCTTGTGGGCCTTCTACTCTGTACTTTGTCAGGGACCAAACATGGACTATGGAAAAGTACTAGCTAGGCCAGAGAACAAGCCCCTGACCTAAACCAGATGCCCCCAAAGATAAAGAACAGGTCAGGCAGGTCAGGTAGCATAGCAACAGAACAATGGGCCCTGACCAGTGACCTTATCACCTAGCAAGCCTCAGGACTTACGTCCCCCTTCTCGGGCACTTCCCCCCTCAACTGCACCCCTTCCCTTCTTCCTGCCCCCTCCCCCTCCCATGCTATATAAGCGTTGCTGAGGAGAATAAAATTTACAGCTTGATCAGAACACTGCCTTGCTGTCTTCTTTCGTGTCTCCCTTTCCCTTTCATTCTCTCCCGCAGGTGGGTTGCCCCCGTTGACACCCCGCTGGCCGGGGCAGTACTTCTAAATTCTTTTACCTTGACTTTGTCTTGTGCTTGAGAGAGTTTATGTTGAACAAATAACCTATAACTTGACCTCTAGCCTGTGCTAGGAAAATGTTCTAAATATATTGAACAGAATAGCCCTGCCACAAATGCAGTTCCCTTGCTTGTAGGGTGACAGAAGGCATAGGATGGGATAGGGTAACATTTTCTCTGTGCTTAGAGCAATGTTCTAGGTCTCTATTTATTTATTTGTTTGTTTATTTATATTGGAGACAGGGTCTCAGTATGTAGTGCTGGCTATCTTGGAACTCACAGTATGCACCAGGCTGCTCTTGAACTCACAGAAATCTGCCCTGCCTCTGCCTCCCATGTGCTGGGATTAAAGTGTGAGGCACCATGCTTGGTTAGTGTTCTGACTTTACATCATCTGATTCCTGATCTTTGGATTGCTTTGTCGGGGATAGAATACTCTGCTGTCTGTGTTAGGGATGAGGGTGTAATGAAGTCCAGGGAGGGAGTTTGCTGCAGGAAACAGTTGCAATTGGATTATGAGCTGCTTGGTCCCAGAGCCTTTCCCTTTGCTCCTGCCACACTGGAATTGTGGACACTGTGTAAGGACACTGTGCAAGGACACATGTAGGGACATGTGGACACTGTGCAAGGACA
>CABHPQ010168330.1:1268-31104 GCA_902168405.1 Peromyscus aztecus | reverse complement strand
ACATGTGGACACTGTGCAAGGACACATGTAAGGACATGTGGACACTGAGTGGACAGGGAAGCTACTGGGGCCCTGGAGGGCAATCAGAGGAGAGGTTCATGTGGGCGGTACTACACAGAATGGCTCCTTTTCTGGAGAAGTGATGTAGGATGTCTACTCAGCAATGACTGGAGTGGTGTGACACAAGCCATGGTCCGTGGTACCCAGGGTTCATTGTCTTTTTTTCTCCAGGGCATTGAGTTCAGAGTATCAGGATTGAGCTTTAGCAACAAGTCCTTAAAATTTACTTATATATATTTTCAGATAACATCTTAAACTTTGTAGCCTAGGCAACCTTAGAATTGCCCTTATAGCTCAGTCTACCTCAAACTTGCAGCGATCCTCTTGCCTCAGCCTCCCAAGTGCTAGATTACAGATATCGGTCGCAATATCTGGCAATTTATTAAAATGCAAATTCTTTTTGTTAATATCTCTCTTTAATATCTCTCTTCAAGGATGTAATAAAGCCTGCCCAAAATTACCTTTCACCTGTGCTAGCAAGAGAATGTTGGGTTTTAAAGCAAACACCTGGATTTGGGTCTGAGAGCCCTGAGTTTGTCCCCAGCTCTGCTATTGGCTACAAATGATTAGAATAGGTGTTGCCTTCTCCTAGCATTGCCTTCTCTTCTGAAAGGAGGGAATCCTCTATGACCTATCTTTGATTATCTGGTCCACTGGGAAAGCCTGGTGACTTTGCTAACTTCATGGCATATGGAGTAGATGATGTCACATCAGTAGAAATCACCACTCAGAAGAGCCTACCTTTGTATAGAGTCACAGAGCCCCCATTCCCTTCCTGCATCCAGAATATCCCACTTCATCCTGTTCTGTCAGCCACGATGGCAGCTCCCACCCCACCCAAGCTTAGGCTCTGATCCAGATGTCTGGGAGGAGCAATTGTCCTGTGTCTGTCTTCAGGAATCTTGCCTTAGTGAGGGTCTTCCTGGAGTCCATCGTGGCACTTTTATGGGCAACGCCAACTAGTCAGCAGAATGCTTCCTGAGTTCTGAAGGCATAGACTTGAGTAACAGTCATTCTACCGCCTGCTACCTGTGTGGCCTTGGTAAAGTCACTGAATCTTTCTGAGCCTCAGTTTCTCCATCTAGACTATGGGTTGTATTACCAGGAAGTCCATGGTGTGCATCTGAGATGACATAGGGAGAAAAACCATGTTTTGAGACCAACAATGAGGACTGGTGCAGAGGAGGAAGTTGAAATTCCAGATGTGAAGGGATTCTGCTGGGTGTGCCTAGGGTGATGCTAACAGCCCCAAGATGGAACCTGGGTGGGGTGGATGGATCTCATAAGCAGCAGGAGAAATAGGAGGGGAGTTTGGGGGATGGTAGACCTGGAATTGCAAGCAGAGGAATGATGACGCTTTATCATTTGTACCATTTACATTCCTGTTTCTGTGACTAGATGGAGTTCTGAAGTAGAGCATGTTTTCTCAGTCACCTCTGTTCTCCAGATTTGATAGCATTCAAAGCACAGTACATGCTCAAAAAATATTACTAGGCCAGCGTACTCTTTTACTACATTCTTTGGTTTGCCTCATAACCTGGCTGGCTGCCCTTGGGTTGTGTTCCTGTACTTTCTTCATACAGCCTGTAACTCCCTGCTGCAGATTGTGAGCTATGGATCTCATTAGGGCAACATGGCAGGTCCTCTGACTATACTGCCTCCCATGGCTGAGTCTGGTCCTGGATTCCAGCTCTTTCTCCATTACCAGGTAGTACTAATCAACAAATACCAGGATTCAAAGTATACCAGTCATTCTTGCTCCGAGAAGCCAGGGGTCTATCTGGTTCCCCTGGCTCTTGAGTCTCTCTACTCAGCTGGACATTACGAATCATAGCATGGCTCCTGCCATCTGCAAGGTATGCACTTGCTGGTAGTTTTCTGGCCTAGTTTTTTTCACACCATGGTGGCTCTTAAAAAATATTTTCCTAGCAGCAAATGGGTGTCTTCCTGCTGGGAAGAAAAGGGAAGAATAATTAGCAGCTTCCCATCTGAGAACTTCCACTGGAATTGATTTATCCCAGCAGAAAGAACCCAGCATTTTCCTTCCAAATTAATATGCAAATGAGTGTAAGCAACACCTCCCACAGGCAGGTTCAGAACACAGTGGTATTATCCAGGAACATTTATTAGCACTATTAATAGAGTTCACTGCTTTCCTCCTCCCCCCAGGTTTTATTGCCATTCTAATTATGGACCATTTTGTTGCATTTTGTTTTATTCTCTGGGTCCTGGTGCAGTCCTGCTGCTGTTGTTGGTTGGGAAAGATGTTCCTTGGGGGAGGGGCTGTGAAAGTGGGGGCCACAGTTTTCAGGATTACTTCCTCCATCCCATCATTCCTCACTTGATCTTTCCAGGGGCTGGTGTTTTGTACCTCTGCCACCATGGGAGCACAGGGAGGAAAGCAACTGAGATGTGCTGTAACTGAGCAGGCTTGGGAGGGCATCGGGCTTCTCAAGAACAGTGGTGTCACAGAGGATGTTCCCTGGAAATCCGGACCCTTGGGGGACCGTGTGGACCAAGCAGTGTTCTAGGTATGCTGTGCAGATGAACCCATTTTTGTCTCATCAAAGCTTAAATAAGCAAGGATAGCATATTTGTTTTACAAGGAGGAAACTAAGGCATAGAAGGGTTAAATGGCTTGCCAGTGTCGATGGAGTCTGGCTTCTGATCCTCACATCCAACCTATGGTCCTGTCCTGGGCCTCATCATTGCTCTCCTTTCCCGTGGCAAGCAGTAAGTTCTGCTTGGGCAAATCCCAAGAGGCCTACCCTGGAAGACACAGCCTTTTCCTGCTTAATAACTGGGGTTACAGATTGACCCCTTTAGAGGACACAGGCTTCATAAGCAAATGCATCCTTTAGCTCTTGCTGAATGGGATCTGCTATTATTTAAAGTCACAGAACCCCGAACTTCTCACCCTGCCCTGAAGCCCCCTACAGATGCCCTTCCTTACCTTCATTCTATGCAGCTGAGCTGTGTGCTGGTGACACCCAGTCCTTCCTGAAGCCTAGGATACTTCAGGAGATTTATGGTATTTACTCAACTAACCTCCTTACCCTATGCCCTCTGAAAGCCATACTATTTTTGTCCTCAGGTGAGACAATTAAGTTATTAACTGGTGAGCTTGCTCAAGGTCCTGGGTCTTTTGTTCTGGGTGTTTTTTTTTTTTTTTTAAACAGGGTCTCAACCTATTTCCCCCTGGAACTATGTAACTCATGCTGGTCTTGATCTTGCAGTGATCCTCCTGTGGCAGCCTCTAGTGTGCTGACACTACTGGTGTGAGAATCTGGTCTTAATCAACAAGGGTTGCCTCTTCTTTACCAGTTTCCTCACTGTGACTGTGTTTCTGGAGAATGACAAGACAGTTTTTGTTCTAGATGTTGACATGAACCCAGGAGCCTTTGTTCTGTTGGATGGAAAATCCAAGAGGAGGTGCATGAGTGCCTCATGTTTGAACCTCCTCTTCCCTCCATCAAGTTTTCCCTAAGATAAATTTTAAAACCCAAGGGAATACTGGAAAAGCATAGTTTCTTTCCTATGTCCATCTATCCTTCCAGCCAGCTGATTTCACTCAGAGCTATGATTTTAGAGATGCTGAATGTGGACCCTAGGGATGTCATTATCAGGAGAAAGGTGGGCTCTCTCTATCACTTAGCATTCAGCCATCTTTATGCCCTTCTAGGGACAGGGCAGCCCCCCGGGTGCTAGGTGGAATGCATATGTGGAGGGGGTTGAGTTGTACTGTTGGAACGCAGAAGATAGTAGGTGTGACCGAGCTGTGCAAATCCCACGGCTGCATCCAAGTCTGGCTCATGTTAGTAACTGTGGGACTGGGTGTGTATGTTGAGGGTTGATGGGCAGATATAACCTGTGTCAGGGAAGGCATTGCTTAGAGGACAGGCTGGGCTGGGGTCTATCAGGAATTTTATCTCAGCCTTGACTAAGGTACTCCTCATGTGGAAAGCCCATTTCCAAGCTGGAGACAAACTGGGGGCTGAGAGAGCAGCAGTGCCACATTCTTGGGTTCTACTTTTCCCTGCGCTGGTATAATACTCCATGGAATTATTCTGACAGTCTAGAATAGCCCCCTGGATCCAGCTCCTTTTCTGCCTCACCCCACCTACTCTTCCCTCTCTGTTCAGAGGTTTTGTTGTGGTGGCTTTGGAAAAAGTAGGCAGGAGCTATAGGTAGAAATCTGCTAGCAAGGGAAAAGTGCAAAGATGTAGAGGAGACACAAATGGGCATTGAATAGTATTTGTTTTAACATTCAGAGTCCAAGGTCATTCTTCCTTTAACAGGAGAATGGATGTAACCATTGGCTTTGGAGACCCAAGTTTAAGACCAGAGCACAAAT
Organism: Peromyscus aztecus; assembly: GCA_902168405.1. Taxonomy (NCBI): domain Eukaryota; kingdom Metazoa; phylum Chordata; class Mammalia; order Rodentia; family Cricetidae; genus Peromyscus; species Peromyscus aztecus. The sequence goes on along the minus strand of CABHPQ010168330.1, from coordinate 26,690 downwards.
CTCTCTGAGTATTGCCACCTTGATAGGAAGGCATCTTTGGTGAGACCCTGAGGTTGGGATTCATTTCTGAATTCAAAATACTATCTTAAGCTCTGGGTAGGTAGTTCTGGGGGGCTGGGGAGGAGGGCTTAGCCCTGCACACAGGGTGGCCTCCTTGCATGAAATCTAGAGGAGCTATGTCATATAAGGGTAAGGTATGGGTGGGAATTGCAGAGGAAGGAAAGGGAAGCCTGGATGAGCTAGAACTGCTTATGACTTTTCATAAATTAATTCTATTTACAGAAAAATTACTAGGGAATGATGGCTATAGTCATCTTTATACAAAAGCATCAGGCTTTACCACATTCCTCCCCTCAAAGCTTGGGGATCTACACTGAAGAGGAAGCAGAAAGGTTGTAAGAGCCAGAGTTGGTGGATGCCTTTGAGACACAACAGAGCCGATGTGCACATGAACTCACAGAGACTGTGATAGCACTCACCAGACTTGCACAAGTTAAACCAGATGAAATCCCAACATAGAGAAAAGGAAGCAGAGGCAAAGGCCCACCCCCAGCAAAGAAGCTATTTGCAATGGATATCTGCTAGAAAAGGAATTATCAGTTTTCTTCCATGGAGTGTCACCAGGTATATCAACCCCACTCTAGGGCAGGCCCCAGGCGCAGTAGTTGACCAACACAAAATGTAATTTTTTTGGTGGGCCTTTTGTTTTGTTTGGATACTTTTTGTCTTAGAGAGAGAATGGGGGACAGGAAATGGGATGAACTGGGAAGTGGGAAGCATCTGGGAGGAGTTAGGGGAGCAGAAATATGATCAAAATATATTGTTTGAAAAACAACAACAACAACAACAACAACAACAACAAAAACCAAGAGCAACAGGGAACTCACAAAGAGGGAGAATATCTCTCCCAGGGGCTAGCAGCAGAAGTACAGGGTGGGACTCTAAAGTCCGGTGAACCCTGGGGTCCAGGCCCCTCACAACCATCCTGCCCTTCAGCACTGTAGTCTGCTCAGCCCCATTTGCAAGGACACTGTGAGCCTTGTCACTTAAGGACTGCAGACAGTAGGATCAACCCTTGGAGCTGTACTGGCCAGAGCTAGTATGACAAAGCACCACAGGTAGGGTGGCCTCAGGGACATTCATCTTCTCAAGGTCCTGGGGTGGGAAGTCCACCCAGCACTAAGGTTGGAGTTGGTGTCTCCTGAAGTCTAGTCATCTTTCTCATGTATCCTTCCATGGTCTCCCTCTGTCTGTGTTGAATCTCCCCTTTCTATCATGTTTCGGGGGGGAAAAATTAGAATTTCCTCTTTTAGGTTCTTAGTCTCAATAAAAGAATTTAGAAACAGACTCAAAAGGAAGTGCAAGGGCAATGCTTTTAGAGTTTGAAAGAAAAATGAGAGGACAGTCAAGCTGAACATTCCTACAGCAATTGGAAGGAGGGGAAGGGGTGAGAAGAGATGAACCCATGCCTTTTGCAGGGGAGACCTGTGAGCAGCCGCATGGCAGGCAAGCAGCCACATGCTGGAAGGAGTTGGAGAACAGCTTCAAAGAAAGAGTGAGAAACCCCAGAGTGTCCAGTAAAGCATGTTCTGGCTTTTGGCCAGTACTGGATAGAAGAAAGAGAGAGAGAGAGAGAGAGAGAGAGAGCAGGAAAAGGAAAGCTGCACTTCTCTGAGTTACTTGGGAAAGTGGATAGCCACATGCTGAGTTTCTGTGAGTAGTTGCATGGAGGAGCAGATTTTGGGAAGGATAAGTACATTATCTCATTCAGGGGTTAATTATTCCTCCCCTCTCCTTAGCATGACTCTAGATGAAACAGAACTCCTGGAGAGATGTTTGAAAGGCCAAGAAAGGAGGCAATGTTTATACATTTTCCTAAGGAGTTTTCTTAGAACAAAGAAAAGAGAAGAAGTAGCCACTCTTCCAAAAAAGTTGTTTCCTCTCTTTGATTTGGCCAACAAATATGTAGAAAATACCTACTATGTGCTAGTGTGATGCCTTGACAGAGAGCAATACTTCCAAGCCCAAAACAGCCCCTACTTTTACAGCTACCAGAGGAAGGAAGGCTAACCACCATTGACTGTGAGCTATTTTTGGTTGTCAACTTGATTACATCTGTAATTAACTAAAATCCAAATGACTGGGCACACTTGTGAGGGATTTTTTTTTCTTAAATAGGAAGAAGACCCATTTCTAATTTGGATCTTTGATGAGGGAAGAAGACCCACCTTTAATCTGGCCCATACCCTCTGTGGGCAGCCAATATAAATGACATGGGAGAAGAAAACTCTCTTTCTCTTTTGACCTGCGTGCTCTTGTTCTGCTAGCAGTTAACCTACTTCTTTGGAATTCTGATGTATACTGAAGACCAGCTGAGACATCCAGCCTCATGGACTGAACAGCTACTGGATTCTTAGACCTTCCAGTCATAGGCAGCCATTGTTGAATTAGCTGAACCATAGCCTGTAAGCCCTTCTAGTAAATCCCCTATATATATATATATATTCATTCTATAAGTTCTGTTCCTCTAGAGAACCCTGACTAATGTAACCCCACACCCAGGCTTTTCTCTCTTGTTTTGGGATGACATCTAAGGGAGCATAGTGGTTTTTAGGTAAATTGCTTTAATTTAGACTTAGACTTCTGTCAGAAGACTGAAACCTTGATATGACGGTTCCAGATTCCATCTGCCATCTAGTAATATTGATGGAGAATTAAGGCAAGTCCTTTTTGCAGTGCTTAAGTCTGGACAGTGCCTGGCTCAGTTTCCTTTGAATGGATCTCTCCCAAAGTCTCCAGGCAGGGCTAGCTGAATTGACAATTTCCAGCTCTTAAAGAGACAGTACCTGTATCTGGCTTGCTGCAGCTGCCGCAGGTCTTTGCATTTGTGACTCCAGCACCGTGGACCTTTCTATGGCTGGGTGTGGCTGGTGACAGTCACTGTAAGGGCCTACTGGAACTCCCCTTTAAGTTCCTCTTCAAGGTTTCTGCAGGGCAGAGGGTGAAGGAAGAACTGAGCATTGGAAACAGGACAGATTTTGTGTATCTCTCTGCAACACTGTCTCTGGCCATTACTCAAACTCTCATAGCCTCCCTCTGTCCCTGCTTCTCCTAGGCAGACAGCCCCTCTGCTTCCTCTCTCTGGAGGGTTCTTTCAGTGACTGGGGACTTGCCTCTTATGAAAGCCTGGACTTTTAAGACTGGCTCAGAGGAAAGAACTTAATTACTGTGGACTCTGTACCTCAGTTACTTTGGGAGACAAAGTTTAATAATTCATAGGAATTAGGACAATATTTTTTTCTTCCAGGTCAGGTTCTGCTGAGCATCCTCAATTTTTTTCTGGTTCATCACATCTTCTAAGTTTGCTAGGAAGAGATCCCCATAGGCAAGGTGTGTGACTCAAGTACTCTCATTTCCCCCTAAGATGATTAACTTAACATGGATAAACCCTGGGGCTTTGTGTATCTCATTCTCAACACTGTGCCACACAAAGAAAGCCTCCTCTCAACCAATCGAGGGTACTCTGTTCCTGTCCTGTCTGTTTCTGCTCTTGATAGAATGTCAAAGGAGAAAATCTATTTTGTATTTGTCCCTTTGAAAAAGGGTCAGAGATACAATTGATAATAAAAAGAAATTGTTGCTTTTTGTAGTAGGGAGTGGGAGAGGTAGATGGGGAAGGAGAGGAGAGGGAGGAAGGGAGGGGGAGAAAGAGAGAGAGAGAGAGAGAGAGAGAGAGAGAGAGAGAGAGAGAGAGACAGAGACAGAGAGACAGAGAGAGACAGAGACAGAGAGACAGAGAGGAGAGAGATAGAGAGACAGAGAGACAAAGAGAGATAAAGAGTTCTGCTAATTTGGCTCACATCTGTAATGCCAGTTGTTGGGAAGATGATGCGGGCCTGCTATGACTTTGAGGCTAGCCTGGTTTACACAGTGAGTTCCAGACCATTCTGTGCTACAGTATGAGACCCCTTTCAAAACAATAAATAAAACATACAAGCAAAACTAATGTTCTATTATTAGCTATAAGATGCATCCCTATTTCAGAGCCACTAAAATGTGGGATGCAAATTAGATTTAACTTGAACAGAAGCATGTAGCTACAGTAGCACATGAAAGAAAGCGAGGGAGGAGAGGAAGCTCCTGCTTGGAGACCCCCACCCCATACAGGTGGCCAGAGGAGCTCTGGTGGCCTGCTTTATCACTCTCTACTTTTCCCCCTTGATATATGGTCTCTCACTCAGTCTGAAGTTCACCATTTTGGCTAGACTGAGAGGCCAGCAAGTTCCTGGGATCTGTCTGTCTCCACCACTCAGGGCTGGAGTTACAGGTATGTGAAGCCATGTCTGGTTTTATACTCCAGTGCTGGGATTTGAACTCAGGTTCTTATGCTTGCATTACAAACTCTCTTGCACCATCTTCAACTCTACTGGTTAGCCCTGTAAGAAAGAAAGAAAAAAGAAAAAAAAAATCCTTGCTGTGGTTTTGCCTATATCACTAATGATTCTTTTGTCTTTCTCCTCCTCCTCCTCCTCCTCCTTCTTCTTCTGGTTTTTTTTGAGACAGGGTTTCTCTGTGTAGCAGCCCTGGCTGTCCTGGAACTCACTCTGTAGACCAGGCTGGCCTCGAACTCACAGAGATTCACCTGCCTCTGCCTCCTGAGGGCTAGGATTAAAGGATTTTGCCACCATCGCCTGGCTCATCTTTCACTTCTTATCAGCTTACTTATTCCATGAATATAAAATTTTAAATCTTATATGCCCAAATGATCCAAATACATACTATAAATGTATAAAAATTTCAAAGAACAGATAAAAATATTATGAAAAAGAATTATATAGGATATAACTATATAATAATAGTCCGTGCGCAGGTTAAGAAATTTAAGGCTTTTGTTTGTTTAACGTCCATCTTTATTTAGGAATTTACAGAAAGAACATATGAAAGTTTATTAATGGGATAGTACTAAGATAATATTATGTTCAGCATCAAGACATGAGTTGAATATTGGGCTTTAACATTTTTATTTTGTGTGGCGGGGCAATTTGCCTGCGTGTGTCTATGATTACATTTACAGGAGGTGGTTCGAAGAGGTCATCAGGTCCCTTCTGTGATGATTTGAGCAAGAACAGCCACGTGGGCTCATAGATTTGCATATTTAGTCCCCAGCTGCTGAACTGTTTGGAAGGATTAGCACCCTTGAAGGAGGAGGTGTGTCAGTAGGGGTGGGGGTTGAGATTTTCAAAAACCCACACTAGGACCAGTCTCTCTCTGTCTGCCTGCTACTTATGATCAAGATGTAAGGCTCTCATCTACTGTTCCAGCAATATGCAGCAATATGTCAGCTTCTCACCATGATGACCATGGACTAACCCTCTGAAACTATAAGCAAGCCCCAATTAAATGCTTTCTTCTATAAGTTGCCTTGGTCATGATGACTATTCACAGCAAAAAAGAGTAACAAAGAAACCCTGGAACTGGAATTACAGATGGCTGTGAGCCACCGTGTGAGCTCTAGTAACCAAACTGGGGTCCTCTATAAGAGCAGACAGTGTTCTTAACTGCTGAGTCATCTCCCCAGTCAAGATGTTTAAAAAATTTAACAAAGAACTTATTGTCTTAATAGCAGGAGTAAGCACACACACCTGTAACAAACAAACAAATAACAAAACACATGACTGGAGAGCTAGCTCAATGTTTAAGAGAGCATACTACTGCTTTTCAGAGTTCAGTTTCCACCATCCACATGGCAGCTCACAACCATGTAACTCTAGTTCTAAGGGATCTGACACTGTCCTCAGGTCTCTGCAGACACCAGGCATATGCATGGTATGCAGACATGCATACAGGTAAATAATCATACACAAAATAAAAGTAAAGCTTTAAAAACCATTGATGTACACAGAAAGAAGCCAATGGGTGGCTGTGGAGTGATTGCTTTTGCAGTGGCTATTCATGCAAATGCAACCTGCTGACAGCTTATTCAGCATGATCTCCACACATGGAAGTTTCATGACAATGTTCTGACCAAGACTTGAGTGCCTGTGGGACCATCAGATTGGTGGTATTTACCAAGAAACATTTTTTAGTTCATATATTTGTTTTGACTCAATAACACTGTAACTTGAGGGAGGTTCTGAGCTCATAGGCCAACCACATCTGTTTACCTCTATCTTGATTCTAATATTTATATTGTGCTTTTTAAGAAGATAATTTTTTGCCGGGCAGCAGTGGTGTACTCCTTTAATCCCAGCACTTGGGAGGCAGATCCAGGTGGATCTCTATGAGTTCAAGGACAACCTGGTCTACAGATCGAGACCCAGGACAGGCACCAAAACTACACAGAGAAACCCTGTCTCAAAAAAAAAAGATATTTTTTTTTTTAGAACTTTGTACATGAGCATTACTCCCATCCCTCCCTCTCTGCTTTAAACTCCTCCCATGTTACCCCTATATTAATGGTTTCTTCTTTATTTTTATTATATGTATATGCATATGTGTATACATATGCACACATGTATATATAATCGATTGAATCAATTTAGTGTTGCTCATATATGTGTCTAAAGCTGACCTCTTGGGATTGGACATCTTATGCAGAAGCTTGTCCCTAGAGAGAACTACTTCTCCCCATCTCAGCAACCATTGATCCCTTGAAGCTTTTCATCTAGGGCTGGGACCCTGTGGATTTCCCTTATCCACATTGGCATGCCAATTGGTGGTGTCATTATGCTGGTCTTGTTTAGGCAACCATATTGTTGAGATTTCATGGGTTAGTTTTCCCTCTCATGTCCAGGACACACTACCTAGCAACAAGCATCCTGGGACTCTGGCTCTTGTAGTCTTTCCACCAGTGAATAAAGATACTCAGCAACACAATGGAACTACAATCAATGTTGTATTCCAAATTTTCCTGCTTTCTCCTCTTCATCTCCTGCTTATGTTCCTGTGGCATTTATACCTTTTTCTTGAATAAAGTGAAATGAATATTCCATGAAAAAATTCAAACCTTTGCCTGTTCCTCATCTTTTTACCTCCTTCTCCAGGCCTCCTTTTTCTTGTCATTCTGTAATGGGACCTCAGAATGAAGCTCAGGCTGGCCTGAAACTCATGGCAAGTGCTGGGATCACAAGCTACTACCACAGCTGGCTTGAGAATATTCTGAAGACACAAGCATCCCCTCCTCTCACTCCATGACTGTTCCTCTTAAGACCTTTGTAGAGACGGCAGTGGGTCCCACCACATCTCCCCTTTAACCTGCTCATCCTTCCACTTCCTTCCTGACACTCTCACCTGCCTAATTCCTCTCTTTCATCTCTCGGCTTACTGTGGAGATCACGGTTAGCAAACGTCTTCCTTAAAGGGCAAATATGACTGTTTTAGGCTCTGAGCTCCTTCCAGCACTTCTACAGTGTGCCCTCCACCATGTGACCCAGACCTTACGTCCTTTCTCAGTCACACCTTCCCCATCACTCTTCTGCACCAAGGTTTAAAACATGCTTGCTTGTCAACGTAAAAACAAGATATTCATGCAGCTATAAAAGGAACAAAGGTGCTTCATTTAGTTCATTAATTAGTGAAGAGATCAATAATATACTAAGGCAGTTCAAAGGAGAATGCACATATCCACACACAGATGCATAAGTCAGGGATGTGCTGACAGATGTCTTCTGGAGAATTAGTTGACACTCTACAAGGCGGGGCGTCTCAGGATTTTGTTCTCAAGATCCCATAAGTTTTGAAAATGTCCAAAGATCTCAGAGAGCTTCTGTCTGTGGTCTGTCAGTACTTGCCATGTAAATTGTTAAAACAGAGAAGGCCTTTCAGTGCCAGAATGTAGAAGTTCACAGTTCATTAACGAACACAGCAGTGATAGCAGCAATCTGAGTCAGGTTGCTTCAGGACAGTGTCACTACATACTTGTGAGAAAATGAGAGTACAAAGGCCAAACAAATCCTGACAGAATGGATCCCTGAGGCATCTTGGAGAGAACACTGGATGGGTCAGATGACATTTTGACAATCACTACCATGGGCAGTGATATTTAATGGTTGGGGCAATGATCATTATTATTTTTCTACAGATTAGAAATCAGTTATATTTTTGCCAGATAAATTCATCTTTATTGCCTCAGACAGAGCTATTCATTTCTATTCTCATGAACTTTTAACAGCTTTCACCCTGACAGAGTACAAGGAGCCTAGTGATGGATGCCTGCCAAATGCTCATCTTGGTAGGAGCTGATAATCCCTGGATATCTGGGAGGTCACACTTGAACTACATTGGAGGGAGACTCTGCACTTGACTTTTCTCATTTCCAAATCTTTGTCAATTTTCCCTAACACCAGGGATATTTTTCTGTTCTTCCTGGTGATAGACCATCTGGCTTTCTCCATTAAGGCATAAACTCTGTATTGGCGTCCTGTGGGTCCTTCCTTTGAAAGAGCTACTTTTGGTACATGTAAGTTAAAAAATAATACAGGACTCAAGTGACTGCTCTGTCTCCCTCAGGCTGGGGCAGCAGGTGCCACTACAGTGAACAAATACATAATGGAGAGATGAGAAAGAAAGAATATATGGTGGAGAGGAAGAGAAGCGGAGCGGTAGAACTGGAGATAAAAGGTGATGAGGAACAGGCCCATAGGAGGAGCCTGCTGCCGTCTGAAGCCATGCTGATGTCTGGGGGCTGTAGTGCTACCCAGGGCCATGTCTGGTTCTGTGGCAGGGCCACAGCTGGGGTCTGTGTTGATGTCCGTGGTGTGAGTTACCATTAAAGGACATACGGTTGTCCATCATCTGAGCTACTGCCTGAGGCCATGAGGAGTCATGCCTAAGCTGCCGTTGGGGCCTGTGGCCCTACTGCATCTGGGGTCTGTGTTGATGTCTATAGCCCATGTTATCACCAGAAACCAAATGGATGTGTGAGAGTGGAAGATCTGCCAGATGCCACAGGCAGGAGAGCTGGCCCCACCCCTCAGCTGGGCAAAGTGGGAGAGCTGGCCTTGGTGGTGCAGGTGCAGGAAAGTGTGTGGGCTAACCCACTCAGCTACCACACAGGTGCAGATCCAGTGCTTTCAGTTGGCCTACCCCAATATCTACTCCATCCATGAACTACTAGAGCACATGAAGGGGCTGGTCCTGCAGAACCAAAGCTGCAGGGTCTCCATGACACAGGGAAACAGCAGGATATCTGAGAGGAGATACTCTGAGAGGTGTCCCGTTGAGGATGCAGTATCGATAGTTTGTCAGGAGCCAGAGGTCTTGAACTAGTCCAGTGACTCATTGCAATGAACATTTGCAAGTAAAGCTGTTTTTTTTTTTAGTAAAGGGCAAAAGAGTATACTGTGTGACGCACCGCAGCTTCCAGAATGAGATCTTTTAGTCCTTTCTTTTTTTTCTTTGTTTCTTTCTTCCTCTCTCTTTCTCTCTCTTGTTTTCTTTTGGGGGGAGGTTGCAAGGGCAGAGGGTAGATACACAGGGATGGGAAATGAATGGGACTGAGATGCATGGTGTGAAAGTCACAAAGAATAAATAAAAAGAAAGTTTAAAAAAAAGTCCTTGTGCATTGCTTTTGGCTACAAAGAGCAGAAAACTTGTGTAGTGGCATAAAGAAATAATGGATTGTTTTCAAACAGACCGAATCTTACACTTTCCTTACCACAAGTTCCTGCCTTGTCATCAATTGTTGCCCATGGCTTCCACACCTTCAAGAGCCTCCTAATAGGTAAGAAGCAGGGAAATCAGGGAAGGGAGAAGTGGCAAAAGGACACACACACACACACACACACACACACACACACACACACGCATTGCACACATAGCTGCACTCACCTACCTTCTAGAAAGAAAATAATACCTGCTATCCTGGGTTCTGCTGTCTTTCACTGACCAGAACTGTGTCTGTCACTCTCCAAAAAGGTGGGTAAGTGGTTATTTTAGGTTCTTATCTTTTAAAACTGAGGAAGTCAAAGAGACACTGATTATACCCAGCTTTGCATCCATAATTCAGTATCTTTCCCAGCCCCTACTGAGAAATAAGGTGGCAAACAGATTTGACTCTGCTCTTAGGGTGAGAAGCCTAGCCAGGAAGCTCAGACCCTTAGTATAACTGGCAGGAACCTGTCCACCTTGAATGTCCTTCACAGATACAGTCGTACTTACTACTCCTGACCTTCTGCAGGCACTCTGTTCTTCATGCTTTCTGACTGCCTGAGTTACATGTCCTCACTATGTCTTTCCATGTCCACATGGTGCCCATGCTGAGGCATAAGGAATGTTGCATCAGACAAGCTCATTACAATTCTGTCCTCATGGAACTGTTTCCGTTTTCCTTGACTTCTAGCCTACAAATTTGAGTAGGACCAAAGACACACAGCATTCTCTTGATTGGCTGTGGGCACCTATGGAGCTAGCACATTCTTGATTGGCTGTGGGCACCTATGGAGCTAGCACATTCTTGATTGGCTGTGGGCAGCTTGTAGAGGCCAGAGTTCTCCAGTTCAGGTTAGAGATCCACAAACTGTAGTTTGGAAACTCTGAATGTGTGAAAACTGTGAACCCATTTTTCCTCCAATGTTCCCATGCTGTGTTGTTTTCCCAAAGGATTTTATTTGAGTTAGAAGACATGAGTTTGGGGGGTTGTTTCTATGGATGGTAGAGGCTCAGTCCAAGTAAAGGCATCTTGAGATGTCTGGTCACACATTGCACTGATGAGGTGAACTATTGCAGTTCAGTGCTTACATTGCTGGAGCCTTGCAAAGCCCCTTCCTGTGTGTGTTATTCCACGAGAAATTACAAGGCCTAAGAAGAAATGAGGACCAGCCTCACTTTTCTGATGGAGAAGTGAGATGTTAGGGAACCAGACATAGAAGCAAGAGGTTAGTAATTGATACAATCCATTTGGGATGTCGTTTCACTGATGCCATTTTGAAGTGACTGGGGTCTGAGACTCTCCAAGTCTACCTTATGTAACTTTCCACTTTTCTATGGGATCACAACCCTTGACCCAGCTTCCTCCTGGCCTTTTAAGTCAGCTGTCTTCCCTGCACTCAGGGTGCTTTCCTGGATTCTCTTTGTATGGATAACCCCCCAATCATTCAGAATTTGCCTTAAAGGTTATTTCCTTAAAGAGTACTGTCTGAAGTTGATGGGCCCCACTTAATCTTCCAGTTACTTTCTTAGATAACCTTGTTTATTACATGTATCACTTCAGATATTTTCTCAATTTATTCATAAACATATTTATTATTTATCTCTCCTACAATTCCTGTCTCCTGAATTGTCTTGTCTGCGTCCTGAGTGCCTGGCTTAATGCGCAGTGTTTACCAGAACATAGTAAACACTCAATAAATATTTGTTGGGTGAATCAATAACAGGCCACCAGTTAATTAGGTTATTTCCAGAGGCACTGATATCATCATTAGAGAGGGATAGAGATCTGGCCTGGAGATGGTGGACATCTGGCATCCACATGCTGGCCTCAGCTGCCTCTGTTGACTATCAACAGATGTGCCTTCCCTGGGCAGAGACCCAGGGCAAAGCAGCTGAGATCTGACCTTGCTGATATGACCTCTCAATCCACGTGAAAGACTTACATGTTTGATTCATAGAGGAAAGAGATGTGCTTCCAAAGGAATCCTACCTTATGGAGTAGAATGGAAGGCCTTGGGTGAGTCTTAGCACTGCCCAGTAGGAGATGTGTGACCTGGGGCATGTCACCGCACCTCCTTGAGCTTAGTTTTCAACTCTTAATAAAGCTGGAGATGCAGTGAGAATCTAATAATAGTGAATATAAAGATACTGTCAAAATGTCCAGCACAAGCATGAGCATTTCTCCCTCTCCCTCCTCTTCCTCCACTCCTTCCAATTCACTCTCTTCTTCCTTGCCTTCTTCCTGCCTCTTGTGTATTATTCTCTACTAGATCCAGACTTGCCTTTTACAAAGTGAGTAACAGGAAATGAACACAAGACAAAGGAAAGAACTGTGGGATCCCATGTCTCTAGATCATGTGTGTTAAAGGCATGGCACTAGGTTGTGTTCAGACTGTTTTTTAAATCATTGTGGGAGCATTTTTCCAAGATTTATCTTATTTGTGCTTGTGTGTGTGTGTGTGTGTGTGTGTGTGTGTGTGTGTCTGTGTCTGTGTCTGTGTCTGTGTCTGTGTGTCTGTGTGTACACCTGTGCCTGCAGAGGTGAGAAGAGGGTAGGGTGTAGGATCCTCTGAAGCTGGAGTTATAGGCAGTTATGAGTAGCCCAGTATGGTTGCTGGGAACCAAACTCAGATCCCATGGAAGGGAAGTAAGTGCTCTTAATCTTGAAGCCATTTCTCTAGCCTCTGGCTTTGGATTTCCACATTAACTGGCCTATCTTGGATCACCCTGGACCAGCAACCTTAGGCCCATCACTTCTACTCTTTGGGATTTCCTTTTCATCTTGAGTTATAAATGGTATGGCTATTGTGCCCATGGAAGCTCTGTGGACTCTTGATGGATTAGTGATGAGAAACTGTCATGGTTAGGGATGGTACAGGGCTCTGTACTAGTCATCCCTTGGTCTACACATTATTTCAGGTGTGTTTTGCAGTGACTCTAGCTGAGCTGTCACTGTGTGACAAGCAGGAGGCAGATGTAGCCTATTATTTTGCCTATGGCAAAGGGGCAGAGAGACATATACCTAGAGTCCACCTATTTCTCAGGGCTTCAACCTTCAAGTTCAAGGAGTAGCTTCAGGTTTTTGGCTTGCTTTATCACCTGATGCTTGCTTTCACTTTCTTTTTATACTGCCCAAACAGTATAAGGATCAGGTGAGGTGGTGTTTGCCCACTGTCAGGAGCTAGTGTGTATGCCCATAGCCACCTTGGGCTACCCCAAGGTCTGTGCGGTTCCTCTCTTGGCCTCTCCTTTCCTCTTAACCTGTAGTTTTCAAGGATGTTGGGGACAATAGTCCTAGTTGCTTAGGAACAGCCCATGGAGTGAGGGTAGTTCTGATTCTTCAAACAAATGCCACCTTCTCCCAGGAAGCCCATCTAAATCTCCCAGGGCCAGGATCAATCTTCCTTATTTTGAATGTTCAAAGCAATTGGGGGAAAATAGTATAGCTGTATGTTGAAAAATTGTATGTAAACTTATGAATAAAATACTAAACTCTCTGCATTCCAGTGATTTGTGATAATGATAATCATGTCACCAGTAACTAATATGTATCAGATAATGCAGTGGACATTTTCTGTGTGGATTATGTTATCTTCACTGTCAGTTCTGAAGGGAAATATATTTCTATTTAATAGGTAAAGAATAAGCATGGAGAGATTATTTCCTCAGATTTCAATGCAAGCTGGTAGAAGCTCAGAGAGAGAAAGCAAATCTGGGTTGCAAATCTGCATCATTGTCAACCAGGGGCAGGGCTAAGGCTTGACTCAAGTTCTTATCGCATCATGTGCACTCTTTCTCTCTTCTGTTTGTCTGTCTGTCTGTCTCCCTCTCTCTTTTCTCTCCTTGTGTTGTCACTAGTAACTGCTTGTCTGCTTTTCTTAGGACACTGTGCAAACCATGTTTTAGTGACTATAGGGACTTAACTCTTGCTTTGTTGGAAAAGGAACCAGTGTAGGTTCAGCAAGCCCCTTGCTACTCCTGATGGGCCTGGGCAGCAGTGACATTGCTCAGCATCCCTAATGTACACTTCCTAGCATTCCCTGAAGTCAGGTAAAATCATGTTAGGAGCTGTAGTGAATAGGTGAAGGTGGAAGTGACTTGTTTATTTGCTGGCCTTCCCCTTCACTAGTGATTCCTTCTGGCTACCCAGGTTCTGTCTTCCCTTCCCTTCACCAGCTACATGCAGAAGATCCAGCAGAAGCTGGGCATGGTGGGGTGCTCCTTTAGTTCTAGTACTTGAGAGGCAGAGGCAAGGAGAGCTCTGTGAGTTCAAGTCTAGCCTGGTCTACATAGCAAGTTACAGGCCAGCCAGGGCTACAAAGTAAGACACTGTCTCCAAACAAACAAATAAAAAAGATCTAGCAGAAGATTGAGGCATAAGGAACAGTGAAGCCACAGGGGCCCTGAACTACTGTGACACCACAGCTAGTTCCCCTCCTGCTTTGTACAACCTGCTCTGGATTCTAATGTGAATGCAAAACAAGTCTGTATCATGTTAGCCTCCTAAGGTTCTGGGGTTGTTTGTTATGACAACAGCCTCCCTTGATTAATGAAGCATCCCACTGACCCTGAGTACCACCAGCTAGTTACTCTGCATACATAGAGCCTCTAAGTGCAGATGTGTTAAAGCAAACTCATACTCTCTCTCCTTTTTGGTTGGAGATTTCTCATTATTTGGGTCATTATTTATTCAGTCAGCATTTACCATGTATTCCAGAGTTATCTGCTGCCTAGATATTATTAAAAGCTTGTGGGTTAAGACAGTGTATTGAAGCTGGGAGCTACTGCCACCTGCCTTTAATTCCAACACTCGGGAGGCACAGCCAGGAGGAGCTCTGTGAGTTCAAGGCCAGCCTGGTCTATAGAACAAGACCCAGGACAGGCACCAAAACAACACAGAGAAACCCTGTCTCAAAAAACCAAAAAAAACCAACCAAACAAACAAAAAAAACCCCCAAAATGACAGGGTATTGGTTTATTATTCATTGCTGTGACTGCAGTATTGGATAGCAATGGTTTATTTTGTATTTTTATCTGTGATTTCAGTCCACCATAGAGGGAAAGGCATAATGACAGAGGATCTCAGACCATGGTGGCAGCAGCTGGAGGTAGAGGCTGTTCACATCATAGCAGACCGGGAAGAAGAGCAACTCATAGAAACACTGAGAGTCCTTCCCCTAGTGACCTACTGCTGCCAGAGAAGCATCTCACTTCTTTATGCTCCTATAGCCTTCCACAACAGCATCATCATCTGAGGAGTAAGCATTTAAAACATGAACCTATAGGATGTTCAGTTTAAAACTGACACCTGCTATTTCACAATGTTCTGGGGTTTGGAGTGGAGACTGGGCTTAGGTAGGTCCTGAGCCAAGTCATCATTAGGGAATGGCTCTCACCTAAAGTGTGATGGTGGAGGGGTCCTATTTCCATAGAGGTCTTGGCAAAACTGGTTTTCTGAGCTATAGGACTGGGGGTTTCAGATCCCTGATAGCTATTCACAGTGGCTACCCTTGGTTCTTAGAGGTTTCTGGATGTCCCTTGCTATGTGTTGTTCCTGATATGTTTGTTTTCTTGCTTGAAACCAGCAGGACATGTTGCAGTCAAATGTAGTACAGTCACTGTCCTGTGCTCTTACAAACACCACAACCAAAAGTACCCTGGGGAGGAAAGGGTTTATTTGGGTTTCATGCCCCATCATAGTCCACCACTGAGGGAAGTCAGGGCAGAACTCAAGCAGGAGCAGAGGAGGAATCATGGAGGAACACTGCTTACTGGCTTGCTCCCCATGGCTTGCTCAGTTTACTTTCTTATACCACTCAGGACCACCTGTATAGGAGCTGGTCCTGCCCACAGTGGGCTGGGTCCACCCACACCAGAAAATGCTCCATAGAGTGGCCCAAGGCCAGTATTATGGAGGCATTTTCTCAATCAATTTGCCCTCTTCCTGGATGACCCTAGGTTGTATCAAAATGACAAAAAAAACAAACCAACCAAAAAAAACAAAACCAAAAAACAAAACCTAACCAGGAAAGTCACAGCTTCACCTTGTGACCATGTGTGTCTATCACTTTCAGTAGACTCTGCTGGTTAGCAGCAGGTCACTCATCCTGTCTCTAAGCATTTGACTAATTTTGCTGTTTTCCTCTGGACGCCTAACCACTAACCACGGAGACGATTAGCACTGAGCACATATAGTGTGGCAGGGAGGACAGTGCCCTAATGTTTAGAAGTCAAACACATGCCTTATTGGTTCATGGAATTTCTCTTTCTAGTTTCTAAGTGTTAGGTCCTCCCTGTTAGCCCAAACCTATGAATTCATAGTCCACTATGGCCTAACTGACAGTTGGAGACCATCTGACAGCTGCTGTGTCCTGCCAGTGCCTGGAACAGGTTAGTGATTATCGTTGAAGCTCAATGTAATGAATTACATGACTTTTGCCTGTTTGCCTTTAATCGATTAAAACTATCACAAAACCGGAGCAGGATGAAGGATTACTGTCAAGAATAGGCAAATAGGTGAGAGTAGGTCTTCAGGCATCTGAGCGAGAAGGATTGAAATAAAATGCAATCAATCTCAGCTGAGCTCACTCAGCATGTCTGGGGCACAAAGTCATTTAAACCTCATAAGCATTCTGTGAGCTCACGTAATATACTCATTTTTCAAATGAGGAAGCTAAGGTTCAGAGAGGTTAAGTAAGTTGCTCAAGGGCACACAGCTCATAAGTGGTAGAGGCAGGAATAAAACTTGGCTCTGTTTGACTTCAGGGCCATGTGCTTGCCCTAGGTGTTGTCAGTGTGAGCTCTCTTACCTTTTCTATGCAAACAATTCTGAAAATCTAATCTGCATATGTATGTCACAGCAGGGGACCCTGTAACTTGAAATCTAATTGGTCTTTTAATAAAAAACCCAGAGCCTAAGCCGGGCGGTGGTGGCGCACGCCTTTAATCCCAGCACTTGGGAGGCAGAGGCAGGCGGATCTCTGTGAGTTCGAGGCCAGCCTGGTCTCCAAAGCGAGTTCCAGGAAAAGGCACAAAGCTACACAGAGAAACCCTGTTTCGAAAAACCAAAAAAAAAAAAAAAAAAAAAAAACCAAAAAAAACAAAAAAAACCCCAGAGCCTGATATTGAGGTAAATGCTGAAAGATCAGAGAGACAAAGGAACAAGCCACTGCCATGTCTTACCTCGAGGACTCCTCAGCCTGAAAAACCTTTAGTTCCTGTCTCCTCACGCCTTATATACCTTTCTCTGCCCAGCCATCACTTCCTTCTTAGTTCTGGGATTAAAGGCATGTGATTCTCAAGTACTGGGATTAAAGGCTTGTGTGCCACCACTGCCTGAACCTGTTTCTCTTCTAGACTGAGTCAATGTCACGTAGTCCAGGGTGGCTTTGAACTCACAGATGGATCTCTGCCTCCCAAGTGCTAGGATTAAAGGTGTGTGCCACCACTGCCTGGCCTCTATGTCTAATCTAGTGACTTGTTCTGTCCTCTGATCTTCAAGCAAATGTTATTAGGGTACACAATATATCATCACAGGACCCACTTCTGGGAAAGCTTAGCTGATGGCTCTGAAAGGAGGTTAGAGCCAGGAGGAAGGCAGGAGGTGGGGCCAACGTTAACTTTCTTTAGGACATCTTGCAAACTGTGAAGGGCAGTGACAGCTGAAGATCTTCCAGGTTCAGCTTCTAGAGCTGTTAACAGGTCCTGACTTATCTCCTGAACGGTTTCCTTTCCTTATCCATACTGTTATCTTCATGGTACCTGGCCATCTCTCTCGTGTGGTCACCTGTCACATCCAACAGAAGGCTGGCTCCAGTTTGATCCACTAAACAGGATGGTGACTGGATGCGCTAGATTGAACCTTACTGGGGATTCACCAAGCAGCTCTTCCAGACAGAGGTTACAAGGTGGGGTAGGGTTGGCCTCTGCTTACTGTTCTGTTTCTCTCCACATCATTCTTGCTCTTTCTATTCAAATAGAAATTTTGTCTTTTCCAAAAATGCTGCCGGCTCCTTCTGGCCTCAAGCTCAGACTGGACCTTCTCTTTCATGTCCCCTGCGTTCCAGAGGTTTCCTTTGGAATACACCTTTGCTCTTCTGAGAATTCCAGTTTGATTTTACTTTGTGGAACTGATGTTTTCTAGCTGTACAGTGTAGCTGGAGTGTGTTGATATCCCAGGTCCTGGTCATGGCGCGTCCCATGAGCAGATCTCTAGGATGTTTGGTGAAACTGTCAAGAGAGATGCTTTCTTCTTCTGGAGCAGAGTCAAGCTAGAAGCATGCAGAACTGGAATTTGGCAGCAATAGGGGTTTGGGAGAGGATGTGGGGTGTGGGGGTGGGTTGGTGAGTCTGGGGAGGACTTCTTTTCTCTGAGAAAGTTGGCTTGAGAATAAAACTCACAGTGAAGAAAATCAAACCCAGAGACAAAGAGAGACTTTGCTGTGCCATTTCAGCATCTAGGCCTAATTTAATTATTGCCTAAAGCATGAACCCTATTCTTTTCAGTTCCTTGAACCGATACACTCTCTATTTTATTTTGCTCATTTTTGTTAGCTCTCTGTCATTTGCATCTAGAAGGAACCTGCCTAACATGCTGGTCTTTGCAGTCAGCGCACAAGGTTCTTTCTCTGTGCTTATCTTCCCTGGAGCAGCCTTAACCCCCACCTTATCAGCAGTGTTTATTGAGTCCCCACTATGCTCTAAGTGCTGGGGATTCAACCCTGAACAAAACAGATAAAACCCCTGTCCTCAGGGGACATAGACTCCAGTGGATGAAAGGGACTACCAGCAGGATAAATAAAAGATGTGGCTTGTTAATGGTGATAAAGGTTAAAGGAGAGATAAAACCAGCAGGGGAGAAGAAATCCCAGCTCAGAGTGAGAGGGTGGGTGAGGGTAAGCATAGGAGATTCAGGGAAGGCCCCATTTGAAATGGAGACACATGAGCAAGATCTCCAGGGTCCTGGGAGATGATGTGTGTGGCTGTCTGCACTCCAGGCAAAAGCAACAACTGGTTTAAGATGGACATGTGCTGTCCAGCTGCATGTCCGTAGCAATTCTCCTTCACCTTTCAGTTAAGTACATCATATGGAATTGGATGTTATGACTCTTTGCCTTGTCTCTGTCTCTATCTTTTTCATTTTATTTTCTTTGTGTTTCAATTTGGATATTTTAAAAATTATTTTTATTTGTGCATGTGAGTGTGAATATGTGAATGTGTTCTCTGGTTCCTACAGAGGCCAGAAGAGGGTATTAAATCCACTGGCGCTGGAATTACAGGTGGTTGGGAGCCATCCAGGGTGGGTGCTGGGAACTGAACTGTGGTCCTCTGTAAGAGTAGCAAGCTCTCTTAACTGCTGAGTCATCTCTCCAGTCTCTTGATATTTTACATGAATTCCTTTTTGTGCTGGTTAATTTTCACTGTCAGTTTGACTGGCTTTAGAATCACCATGGAAACACACTTCTGGGTGTGTGTGTGCGTGTGTCTCCAGAGAGGTTTAAAATAGTAGGGAAGATTCACCCTGAATGCTAGTAGCACTGTCCCAAGGGCCAAGGTCCTAGACTAAAGAGAGAAAAATGAGCTGAACACCAGCACTCATCTCTCTCTGCTTCCTGACTGTGGTCACAACGTGAGCAGCCACCTCAGACTCCTGCCTGACCCGCTGTGAACTGTACCGTCAAACTGTGAGTCACAGTCAGTCTTTCCTCCCCTAAGTTGCTTCTGTTGGGTCTTTTGTTGCAGTAGTGAGGAAAGCAAGCAGTGTGTTCTTTGAATTCCTGATCCTGTCTTCAGTGGAGCCTCCTTTCTGTTAGCCCATCTTGCGCCTCTTTCATTTCACTTGTGTTTTCAAGTTCTAGAATTTTTTTTTAGTTCTTTCTATAAATGTTTATCTTAAAGGTTTTCTCACTATTCATTCTGCTTCCATTTTCTTTTAAAATTCATTTAAAAATATTAATTCTATTTATGTGTATGGGTGTTGTATCTGCATGTATGTCTGTGCACCACATGTGTGCCTGGCTCCTGTGAAAGCCAAAAGAGGGTGTTTGATCCTCTTGTGTGCTGCTGTGTGGGTTCTGGAAATTCAGCTTGGGTGCTGTTGAGTGAAATCTCTCTAGCCATTTTTCAAGATTATTAAGATGTCTGTGATAATTATTTTAAAGTTAGTGTTTGCTCAACTCCACATCTGTGTCTCTGGGTCTTTTCTGTTGATTATCTTTTCTCTTGATCATGGGTCACATGTTCTGCTTCTTGCAATGTCTCATTATTTTTGATTAAGTGCTGGGCATTTTGATTGAGTAGACAGAGATGACCTAGACAATATGTTTTTTTCTTTGTTTTCTCCATAGAGAGATGTGGGTCTCTGCAAACATCATGACCAACTGAGTAACAATCTGTGTGAGGCAAGAAAGAAATCTGGTTCAACATGACTCAGTGGCCGGTGTTGGTTCAAACTTCTAGAGTCTGACACTGGGCTATTCATTTTAGTCATATTTAAACACAGCACAATTTTATAAAAAAAAGTTTCTTGAAGATAATTGACTCAAGCCTGTGTGTACCACAAAGCTTAAGACATGTTTACATTAAAACTCTTTATAAACTACATGTGACTTCTTCCATAAAGTGGGTTCTATTGACTCTGAAACAATGCTCAAGATAAGGGTCTAGGGAGAATACACAGAGATTACCTAGGCTGTTTTAAAGGACAAAGGACATCTCCTATAAGGATGGGTTTTATTGACTGAGAACAATACTCACGATAAAGGTCTAGGAGTGAAGAGTCTGCTGGGATAAACAAAGGTAATTTGGGTGTGGCCTGACCCTACAGATAACGCTGATCACCAGGCTGTTAACTACATCCATTTCCAGCTTTCCGGTGGAAAACAGACATACATCTCCCTGGTTGAGAAGATAACCTTGTGTGTTTAGCATTCCTGGACTCCCTAGTGCTATCTGTGAGCACAGGGACATTGTTCCCTCTACAGAGGAGCTCTGCATTTTGCTACCAGAAAGCCAGGGGTAGAGGCTGATAGTTCAGATCCTACTATGTCCAAGATGAGCTGGGCTAAATTAAAACTGTGTTAGGTTAAAATTACTTCCCATTTCCAATATCCTGTCTTCCATCCCAGTACCCAACTTTCTATGCTGAGACTGTTGAGGGATTGGGCTTCTCAATTTTCAGAACTGTAGCTAGAGGGACTTGGTTTGCAGCTTTAGTGAAATTTGACTTATCTCTAGGCTTAACTTCAGCAGTGTGCAGAACTGCAGGATTCATCTCTGCCTGCTGCTCACCCCCACTCCCAGCTGCTTACTCAGCACAGTCACTACAGGGGAGAGTTGTTGGCCTAGGAGATTTATTACTACACTTTGGACTCTTCCAGATAACAATCTGTCATACCAACCCACACTGTCACAAAGAGCTGGGCTGACTTGTCTTTGCTCCAGCAAAGTTCCCTGCCTGTGGTGGATCTTGTTTCCTCCCGCACAGGTAGACCCAGCAGTCAGTCCTGAGGACAACAGTGGCAGCAGCTGCTCCTGCCTCCCTGAGGAGGGGCTCACTCTTCTGGGAAATATAGCTTATTTAAGTGTATTTGATCCTTCCTTGGTGATTTAAGTATGGTGTTTTGTCATTTAGTTTTCTAGTGCATTGCAGCCTTCTGCATCCTAACTGGTAGGGTATCTTCTATATTAGATCCAAAGACAGTTGTGACATTTGCAATCACTGATAAAATTCTTGACACCTACAAGTCTCTGACCACTGTGGGGACATAAACTAGGTCTGTATTATTCAGAGGATCATGCCCATGCTCAGCTGAGAGACTGGCAGGTTGTTCATGCACAGATGCCTCACCCAGGTCTCATATTCAGAGCTACACAGGGACAGCAAAGTGAGAAGGATGATCACAGACCTGGAACTACTCACAGTGAGCTTCTAGGAGGGATGAGAATGCACCCATTTATTCATCTGGAAGAGGAGTGCCAAAGTCCAGACCTTTAAGCCTGTATCTCCAGTGTCCTCATGGCTTAAAGCGAGCATTAGTATTGGTGTGGAACATGGAGGTGCCAAACTTGACCTGCATTCTGCTCCCCTCTGTGTAGTGACAGTTGGGGAGCCAAGTTTAAGCGAGAAAACTGAGTCTGTGGGTCTAAGCTGCCTGCGGAAAGAGTCAAGCATAGGAGAGACTCTGCTGAGAGGGGACACCAAGACTCAAGGTCACCAGCTCCTGATAGCAGAAGCAGATTGAGAGGTGTGCACAGCTCCAGGGAGAGCTGAGACTTTTTCTGCTTAAAAAAATAAAAAATGATTGATTTATCTTTATGTGTGTAAATGCTGGCCTGCATATACCTCCATCCACCACATGTGTGAAGTGCCCATGGGGGCAGAGAGGGTTTTGGATCCTCTGGAGCTGGAGTTACAGGCAGTTGTGAGCCACTTTGTCACAGTACTGGGGACTGAACTCAGTCCTCTGCAGGAGCAGCAAGTGCTCTTAACCACTAAGCCAGCATCTATCCAGCCCGTTTTCTGCTTAATCTTTGTTAACAACTATTTATTAATATTCTCTGTGTTAAACATTGTGCCACACTCACATACTCATTTATTTATAAACACGATATATTCCTGTTTTGTAGTATGAAGAGTGAGTAGAATCTTGTCTGGAAGCTGTTGGGAGAGCAACTTTGTGGTCTGGCCAAGACAGAAGAGCTGGTTAAAAGAACACCAGGAAGTTGACTGTGAGACTGTGTCTCCTAGGAGTGGCAGGAAAGTTTCAACCAGGGTACCTTAATAATATGGCTGCCTGTACATATGTGCATAAAACTTAACCATATCACTCCTTGGAGCAGAGTACTAAATAGTATTTAGCCAGTGATGTGCTTGAGTTCAAAAAGCTTAATCTGCTTGCTCTAAGTCCAGCAATCCAGTACTGAAGGATCAAGGATCAGCAACCCCTGTGTCTGCTCCCCAAATCTGTGACTTTCTAAACATCTGTCTATACATCCTTAATTGTCTATCTTTTCTGTGCTGGCCACCATAAAATCTCTCTATAAACACTACTTCTAATTTTCTGAATTTGATAACAGATCATTTATAAGCAAGGATATGGAGATTTAGAAAATGGGCCTTGTGAAGGCTCATGGCTAGTGCACATGAAAATTAAGATCTGTTTCTAGGCCCGTCACTGCAAACCTGAGTTCTCCCAGCTGACTTAGGCATTCTCACTGCCTACGATCCTTTTCCTCCTCTGGCACCAGGGACCTAACCTCTGCAGCTGGTACTTGCTGAGCTCTTCTCAATGCTAGGTTTTAGCAGGTGGGTGCTACTAGAAGCTAGGAGGAGACGGAGGTGGAGACTGAACACACCATGTCCTCTTCGCTATACTGTCAGCTCTTGGTGGTTGCATCTCACTCTCAAGCTTCTGGAAGGTATCTCTTTCCAGGCTTCGACTCTCAACTGTACTTTGATGGCTGCTTTTCTCAAAGTTCTTTCTGCTCTAGAGTTGAGCATAGCACAGGGTTGCTACTCATCTCTAGAGTCTTAGCCTCCCCTGTGGGCTCCCTGAACCCTGCTGACCTCTGCATGTCTACTCTAGTCCTTTCATTAAAAATTCTCTTCAAAAATGCCAGCTGAGTCAACCTCTGCTTCCTGCCAAATCCCTGAATGATGTGAGATCATCAGAGATCCAAACTCGGAGAAAAAGATTTCAACAGCTAGCTTGGCTTGGAGCACACTTTGAGAAAATGTTTACTTACTTCCAGAAAAACAGCTCTCACCCGATGTCATCACACTGTGCCCTCTTCAGGTTACAGCAGTTTGACTTCAGGCTCTCCATGCCAACAGAAGCCTCTCAAACCCTGTGTGTTGTTTCCAGGAACCAGTTGTGGAAGCAGCTGAGAGCAAACATAATCCAGTGAGGGGCTCCCTGGTGCAGGTGGGGAGGAGAGGGATGGGTGCCTCTTCCTGTTATCTGTGGGGGCAGTCCTGCTTGAAGGATGATGTGTAAGTGGGACCTTGGCTGAAAACCTTCAGGAGAGCAACTTGCCAGTCTTTTTGAGACTGAGACAGGAGAAGATCTGGCCCAAAGGTCACCAGGAAGTCTGCTGTGAGAATGTGTCTCCTAGAAATGACAGATAAGCTTTTACCATGACACCTCAACAACATAGCTGCTAAAGCAGACCTGAGCAATGGCAACGCCAATGGATGCATTAACACAGAGGGGGGCAGATTCATGGGTTCCCACTCCTAGACAAAGAACTATAGGCTTCTAAGGAATGCTGGGAGCAGGAGAAATAGTTTTCCCAGGATGAGTCTCATAATTGGTTATCTAAGATCAAGTGGGCAGCCCTGAAAATCATGTATATACAAGCAACACTAAATAGACTCAGCAGGTTATATCTATGGATTTAAGGCATGAGAGCGCATGCATGTTTGTGTGTGTGTGTGTGTGTGTGTGTGTGTGTGTGTGTGTGTGTGTGTGTAATAACAAAGAAAAAGAAGTCATGACCTTAAGGAGTAAGGTAGGTAGGGGAAGGGAGATGGAGGGTTGGAAGGAGGAAAGGGAAGGGCAGGAATGTAATTATACTTTAATTTAAAACTCTGGCTAAAAAATAGTTCTGAATCAGAACTGTTGCTTCTTGTCACCGTGACCAGCACTTTCTTGTTGTCCACTGCACAGGCAGATCTGTGCTATATTATTTGGGCATCCAGCAAGGCTGGGAAGCTCATATTGGAGCTGGAGCATGGGACAGATGAGTCAGACTAAACCATAGGAGGACTGTGGCTGATGGGGCTTCCTTTCTGCATTGGCTGAGAAAGGATTGGGAAGTAACATGCTGGGCATCATTCATAGGTACTGCTTGGAATCTACCAGGTCCTTACCATGGTCTTGGAGGGGAGTGGTAGAATTTTCCTTTGCACAGCAAACGAAAGTTCAGAGATGTTGTGTGACCAAACCAAGACCACACAGCTTGAAGAGGAAGGATTGAGATGGAAAACACAGATCTATATGCTTTAAGAGGCTTTTTGAATGTCCTATCTACATAAACTTTTGCCCATTAAGTGAGTCTTCAAGCCGAGCAGTGGTGGCGCATGCCTTTAATCCCAGCACTTGGGAGGCAGAGCCAGGTGGATCTCTATGAGTTCAAGGCCAGCCTGGTCTACAGAGCAAGATCCAGGACAGGCACCAAAACTACATGGAGAAGCCCTGCCTTGAGAAACAAAAAAAAACAAAAACAGCAACAACAAAAAGACTCTTCAAATGAACCAGTGCCTCACTGGCAAAGTTTCTGGAGGCCGGGCAATTGGTGCATCCTTCTTCCCTGGGTTTCTCTCAGTGAATTCTTGACATTTGAGGTTGCTGGGATCTTGGGGATAAACTGGCATACGTACCTTCTTTATCCAGAGAAGAGAATCAGGTCCACAAAGATGGAGGTATGTATTACAAACTCACAGAGCCTTTCAGCTGTTTCCCATAGTGTATGGAGTGTTCCGAGTCCTTGCCTCCCATCCATTAAACCAGGCTCCTGTCCTTAGTGCAAGCCTGGCATTCCCCTTCTCACCTTGTGCAGTCAATGATGCCTGCAGGCCAGAAATGTGCAGCTAGCTCTCCCAATCAGAGAGAGTCCAGCTTCCTGTCATTTCTAAGTGTGGAAAGAGGGTCCATTGGCTGAGACTTGTCATCTGGAATGACATATTCTTGAGTTCAGAAGATGTCATCTAAATCTGGTCAGTTTCCTAGTCTGTGAAGTGAGAGTCACAGTGAGTGTTTCAGAGAACTGTTT